>CAKALG010000167.1:0-23429 GCA_916700815.1 Helicolenus hilgendorfi | reverse complement strand
AGTGCTAGTGGACGAATCTAGGTCAAACATATTAGTGGTATACTTTAATCTTTTTCCTCTGTAATCAACTTTAAGCGCACAATGATTTAATACTGTCTTGATGTCTTTACAGGAGTTCACCTCAGTAATGAAAAACCAGTGTTTCAGACTCCAACTGAGCTGTTATGGAAACCGGGTGATACAGTCAACCTGAACCTCACACATCTAATCCCAAACTATGACACTATTCTCTGGTACCAGCGCTCAGCAGGAGACACATCCCTAAAGCTGATCGCCTACATAAGTTATGAAAATGCTGAAATTGAGCCGCCATTTCAGAACCGCTTTGACGTGAGTGGAAATGGAGGAAAAGCAGCGTATCTTCACATGCTGAACCCGAGACACCCTGAAGACAGCGGGGAATATTTTGGAGCAGCTAGTATGCACAGTAATAAAAACAGTGACGCTCTCATACAAAAACCTTCGTAGTGATCCAGCAGATAACAACACACCAACAGGAAACCACTAAAACCATGTGACACACTATCAAACTACTGAAAAAAGTCTTCATTGTACCTGTTGGTTCATTAGAAGATATTTGGTTCTATTTATCATTTACATTTAGGAAGTAAATATTAATGATGAGAAAAATAAAGAAAGTAATTAAAGTGTCAGTTTCCTTTTATTATACAGCACTATAAACATCTCAAAGAGGTTTAACAGAAGGGATTATAATAAACCTAATGAGAATTTGAACTGACTGACAAAAAAAAATCGTAAATCTTCAGTCATTTATTAATAATATCTTCTGCTGTTCAGCTCTCTCTACTACGACGGAGTATTAGTCCCACATTGAGGGAAAAGAAATCGGAGATTTCAAGAATAAAGTCATAATATTGGGAGAAAAAAATTGTAATTTAAAAGGAATAAAGTCATACTATTTCAAGAAAAAAGAGTCGTAATATTACGAGAATAAAGTCATAACTTTCTGAGAAAAAAGTAATTTCCTCCTCCACAAAAGAGGCAATTTCCCCCAAGTCTGTGTGGTACTTTCTTCGGAATGAACGCAGTTTCTTGCACAATCTTTTCAAGGTCCTGATACTTCATCAATGTACACGAATCAAATAGACTGAATTGACTTGTAAAATTATCTTTTAAATTGACAAACATCATGTGTGTGATTCATGGAGCAATTCAAACGGAGTTTAAAAAAATATCTGTCTCTTGCCGTTGACTACCGTTCATGTTTTCTGAAATAAGGTCCTCTGGTGGTCCACCAGAAGGGGCGGGACTTTGCCTCTCTATAACATGGCAGAGATTCTGATGTCATTTCCACCACACAGATCTCAAGTGTTGGCTCATTTCACTTCCTCTTGTTAAATCAAAATGACTCCAGGCTTCACGACCTTGACTTTCTTTATGCTTTGGGCTGCAGGTAAAGTTAATGTCTATAAAGATAAAAGAATATATATACAGACACAAACTTCTGGGGTTCAATACACACTTTCATAATGTGTAGATGTGAAGCAAACTTTTAAAAAACATGTAAAGATATAACTGATATTGAAGTGAGTTGTTTATCATGCTGTTAATAGCTTTACTGTTTTCTTTTGTGTGTGTGTTTCAGATGTTTCTCAGTCTGTGCTGATCACTCAGTGGCCCCACTACATCTCCAGTCCTCCCAGTGGCTCAGCAGAGATGCACTGCTACCAGAATGACACCGATTACGATTATCTGTACTGGTACCGACAGCTGAAAGGAGAAGGATTTCAGCTTATGGTGTATATCCTCGTTGGCGCTGTAAACTATGAAGAAGGGTTCAAATCTGGTTTTCAGGCTGTGAAATCGAAGGAGAAGCAGTGGTCTCTGACGATAACCAGCGTTCAGAATAAAGACGAGGCTGTTTATCTGTGTGCTGCCAGTCCACACGGTGCTGTGGCAGACCTCAGGTCTGTGACAAAAACATACAGCAGAGAGTTTACTGTTCTGACACCTGACTCACATTCATAATCATCAAATGAGGGAAGGAACTCAACCACACTGTGGAGATCATATCAGTGACTTTAGTACACACCAGTGCTCTCAAATAGCTTTCTATATTATCATTATCATTAATGATCATCATTAATCATTTAAAGTGACCTTTAACATAAATTGAAACATCAAAAGTGGTTTATTTTTGTTCATAAATTTATAATTTATCCAAAACTTTGTTTTTTCAATTTAAAAAAGATATTTTAAGATATTGTTTTTTGATTTTTGATTTCCATGATTGTTTTATTTTTGATGTTAACAATGAGTTAAAAATATCTTTTACTTGAAAAAATTAGCATTTGGTCAAAAAACAAGATTTTGCATAGGGCCCCCAAAAAGTGAGAACCGTCCTGCTAGCTAGTTGGAGGAGCTGCTTACAGTGTTTGTTACTGTTTATGTTGTCAAGCAGGTTTAATAATAACCGTGTGGTACACAAAATGTGCAGCCATTTTCATCGCTGTTCACTCTAATATAAGGGGTATTTTTCTTTCAACTCTTGTCCAAAAATCATCCCAAAATTAATTTTCATCCTCCCAGCCCTGGTATACATGCTGTTTCACTTATATTAATGGAAGAGAGTAAGGTAGAAAGAAAGGGTATGATGAATAAACTGCTCTCTAAAATGAAAAATTATACAATGAATTTATTTAAAAAACAACTTGTATTTGTGTTTTCCTGACAAGCGACCATCTGCAGTCATGCAAATTGTCCTGAATAGATTCAACCAATAGGTGGAGGCACAGCACCTGGCAAGAAACTGTTATCAAGATAATATGGTGATGAACAGACACAATGCCTTCCCTCTTTGAACACACTGAGTCTTATTTTTCTCAGAGCAAACAACATTAGTGCCTGACGATGTCTTCACCTGTGCACACATTTGTTTTTCTCTTCATCTGGTTATCATGTAAGATCTCAAATTTCATCCTGAATATTACGTGAAACTACTTGCGTTTAAAATACTCAAAAAACAACATGTTGTATAAATACTATTAATACTGTACTGTCTCATTACCTGTTGGTTCAATTACAGTTTCATCTAAAATCTGCTTTCTCCACAGGTCAGGTGAGCGCTGTTACATTTGACCAATCTCCTCCCCAGATAGTGAAGGAGAGCAGTGAGGTCCAGATTAAGTGCAGCCACGAGGACACTTCCCTCGTAATAATGCTCTGGTACCAGCAAAGAAAGGTCCAGGACAGTCTGTCTATGACCCTCATTGGGTTTGGATATGCAAACAGCCCCCAAACCCATGAGGACCAGTTTAAAGAACAGTTCAACCTGACAAGAGAAAACACAGTGAGAGGAGCTCTGATTATACGCAAAGCAGACCTGTCAGACTCAGCTGTGTATTTCTGCACTGCCAGTACACAGTGATGTGGTTTAATGCCACTCCCTCACTAAAAACCCTCATCTTTTCACATAACACAGTCTCTCTCTTTATACAGACTCTCACTGAAGGAAGCTGGTTCTGTCACAGCAGAGCAAACCTGGAGGATGTCTTCAACTGTGATCGGTTTTCTTCTCATCTTGCTTCCATGTAATGACATTAACTGCAAAAATAACAATTCAATTGCGTTGCTAATTGTATTTTTTCACCATGGCTTCTGTATCAACTATTTTTTTTAATCTGTTTATCCCACAGATCAAGCTAAGTGTGTGATGTTTCAGCCGTCTCATCCCAGAATAGTCAACGACAAAGCCATGGTAGAAATTAAATGCAGTCATAATGATAGCAGTCTTAATGTAATGCTCTGGTACCAACAAACAGAGAGTGGCCTGATTAATTTAATTGGATACAGCTATGGCCTCAGTGACCCCAACTATGAGAAGGAGTTTGAAGATCGGTTTAAGATAACAAGAGAAGAAACCCAAAAAGGAGCTCTGATTATTAACAGTGTGGAACTATCCGACTCAGCTGTGTATTTCTGCGCTGCCAGCACACAGTGATGTGGTTTAATGCCACTCCCTCACTAAAAACCCTCATCTTTTCACATGACACAGTCTCTCTCTTTATACAGACTCTCACTGAAGGAAGCTGGTTCTGTCACAACAGAGCAAACCTGGAGGATGTCTCCAACTGTGATCAGTTTTCTTCTCATTTTGCTTCCATGTAATGACATTAACTGCAAAATTAACTATTTGTTGCTAATTTTATTTTTCCCCATGGCTTCTGTATCAACTAATTGTTTGATCTGTTTTTCCCACAGATCAAGCCAACTGTGCGAGTGTGACGTTTCAGCCGTCTCGTCCCAGAATAGTCAACAACACAGCCAGGGTAGAAATTAAATGCAGTCATAATGATACTGGTCTTAATTTAATGCTCTGGTACCAACAAATAGAGAGCGGCCTGATTAATTTAATTGGATACAGCTACGGCCTCAGTGACCCCAACTATGAGGAGTTTGGAGATCGGTTTCAGATAACAAGAGAAGAAACCCAAAAAGGAGCTCTGATTATTAACAGTGTGGAACTATCCGACTCAGCTGTGTATTTCTGCGCTGCCAGCACACAGTGATGTGGTTTAATGCCACTCCCTCACTAAAAACCCTCATCTTTTCACATGACACAGTCTCTCTCTTTATACAGACTCTCACTGAAGGAAGCTGGTTCTGTCACAACAGAGCAAACCTGGAGGATGTCTCCAACTGTGATCAGTTTTCTTCTCATTTTGCTTCCATGTAATGACATTAACTGCAAAATTAACTATTTGTTGCTAATTTTATTTTTCCCCATGGCTTCTGTATCAACTAATTGTTTGATCTGTTTTTCCCACAGATCAAGCCAACTGTGCGAGTGTGACGTTTCAGCCGTCTCGTCCCAGAATAGTCAACAACACAGCCAGGGTAGAAATTAAATGCAGTCATAATGATACTGGTCTTGATGTAATGCTCTGGTACCAGCAAACAAAGAGCGGCCTGATTAATTTAATTGGATACAGCTACGGCAGTGACCCCAACTATGAGAAGGAGTTTGAAGATAGGTTTAAGATAACAAGAGAAGAAACCCAAAAAGGAGCTCTGATTATTAACAGTGTGAAACTATCCGACTCAGCTGTGTATTTCTGCGCTGCCAGCACACAGTGATGTGGTTTAATGGCACCCCAACACTAAAAACCCTGCTCTCTTTTTTCTTTGTTGTTTCCATGCTCATCCATCCTGAGACTTAGAGTTGACTCAGTAGCTCTCAGTATGCACACAGAGAGCAAGGACACAATACACACATAAAACTAAACAACACTACTAAACTGTGGAGGACAAAACCTGCCAAAATCAAAATTAATAAATAACTGACTTGAGAAATAAATAAATATGTCATTATATGTAGTAAAAATGTATATTAATAAATAAATAGAGAAGCAAATTAACATAAGGATACAATACAGACAAAAAATTAAACAGCTCTACTTAACTATTGAGGACAGAATCTGCCAAAATCACTCGATAAATAAATACATTTATAATTCAAATAATATTCATTAATAAATAGAGATGCAAATTAAAACAGAAATATCAGTTTATGTCACATTTTATCAATTCATTAATGCTACTTTTTTTTAATATGATTTTTGCTCAATTTAATGACTTATTTATTTATCGAGTCATTTATTTGATTATTTGTTTATTTTGGCAGGTTTCATCCACCATACTAAACTAAACAAATAAGCAAACTTAAATATAAAGCTATATAGGCAAGAACTGGACAACAAATTATGCACAGTATAGGCCCATGCAAGTCATATTGTAAGTTACTGCACATACAGGGTTGTGGTAAAGGTAGTGCAGGCATTGCAAAAATGTACGTATAAAATAAATACAGCATGGATATAATGTTCATCTATGTACAGAAGGGTGTGTACAATATATACATGAGACATGAGTATGACAATGAAAAGCTATTATGAAGCCTACATATTGAAGTGTGTGTTAAACTATAATGTTAATATATAAATATAGTTATATATAGATTGTTTAGTATTGCAGCCATTTCACAGAGTTGTTCTGAAATAAAATTGAACTATTAATGATTGTATGTTTAAATAAACTGCTATTGTGCAACTTTTCAGAATAAAGCAATGCAATTTACCCTCTCTTGACATGTTTAAAAATACAGTCTGACAATCTCAATGGGAGCTTTCTGGTAACATAAAGGATTTAAAAAAAACTCTCTAAAACAGTTTCAACAACAACCAATTCAGTAATTTTTTTATATATTTGCACTCTTTCCTACTTTATGCTGCAATTGCTACATGACAATTTCCCTATGGATAAATAAAGTTCTGTCCTATCTCAATCGTTAGTTGCTGATATTACAAGGAAATTACAGAAAATGAATTGACAATAACTTTGATAATTGATCAATATTCACTAATAGCCTGACGACGTCATCTCGGCTCTGGTAAATTGTGGGCATTTTTCGCAATTTTCTGTCATTTTATAGACAATTAATGAATTGAAAAAAAAATAATTAACAGATTATTTGACAATGAAAGTATTTTTTTGTTTTGTTTTTGCACTTTGCATATTTTGGATTTGCACCTTTTTTGGGATTTTATATGTCATTTTTTGTTTTTATATTTGCACTCTTTCCACTTTGTACTGCAATTGCTGCATAACAATTCCCCTTTGGATAAATAAAGTTCTGTCCTATCTTAATCCTTAGTTGCTGCTATTACAAGGAAATGGTTAGCCAGCTAGTTAGGACAGTTCGCCGGTTGTTCCTCACCTAAGGTTGGCCTTTAGGTGACGTCAGCCGTTAGCTGACGTTAGCCGTTAGCTGATGTCAGCTACCTTTCCAGCAGTTGGAGCAGCGAACACAGTCTTCTTTCTCCTTCATGTTCGCCCTGACGCAAACTATCGACAGTAAACTCGCGTATGAAATGCGACACAAACTGTAGTAAATGTTAACAGCGGTCTTCCTGGAGGTTTAATACACTGAATTAATTAATTAGTTTGTCCTGGTGACGAGTTAGACGGGCAGAAATATTCCAATTGAGAAGCGTCACGGAGTGGGCGTGGCTATGTCAGTTTAACAAAGACCGCTTAACAGCAGTGACCAATCAGGTTCCACTAAGGACCGAAGTCCCGCCCCCACAGGCTCAACACAGCCAAATAGAGACTCAGGAAGACGTCAATCAATTAGTCCGCACACGTCATGGATGTATTAACCAACCAGGTTAACTGAACACACCTGAGTGGGAGTCCATAGACAGAAAAAGTGCATATTTATCATTAAATGTTATGTACAATTTACAAGGAAATAACCTCATGTTGGACAAGCTTGAACCAAAACATGATTACTATTTTTTCTTGATAAATAATTTAAACCAATAATAAAAAAAATGCTCTTGCTGATTTATTGTTTTAGCTACACTTGTTAGATCAAAACCATTTTATTGTAATAGTAGCAACTGACGATTAAGATAGGACAGAACTTTATTTACCCAGAGGGAAATTGTTATGCAGCAGTTGCAGTACAAAGTAGGAAAGAGTGCAAATATAAAAATAAATTTAAAAAAAATGACATATAAAATATCCCCATGGTGCAAATCCAAAATATGCACAATGCAAAAAAAAGATTATTTTCATTGTCAAATAATCTGTCACTTATTGTTTTCAATTAATTAATTGTTCAGTCTATAAAATGTCAGAAAATTGCGAAAAATGCCCACAAATTTCCCAGAGCCGAGATAACGTCTTCAGTCTTTTAGTGAATATGAACCAATTATCAAAGTTATTGTCAATCAATTTTCTGTTGATCAACAGAGTAGTTGACTTTTTGTTTTAACACTAAATCATTTCTTTTACTTTATTTTTTTACATAAATAAATAAAGGATATTAAATAGATTCCTGGAGCTACACTACTAGATTAACTGAAAACAAATTTACAACACAAGACAATAAATTATACTTTTCATCTATTGCTTGTTATAAATTAATTAATTGAAAACCATTATACAGTCCAGTTTATTTTAGCAGTGTGTAGCAGAGAAGCATCACTCAACCAAAAACATTATTCTGTTTTAATGTGGTATTTACATGATGATGGTGTAAATGTTGTTTCAGATACTTTTCCAGGCTGACAAAATAAAGCAACCTCAGTCCAAAAACATACGACGGAAAAAAATCCTCTTACATGTGCTCCAAAGTCTCATTTCATAAATCAGTAAATGAGAATAACATTCAGACTTATATCATGTGATCATGTGACCTCACGGTTTGTTGGTGCTGAACAGAGTGACAGAGTGATGTGTGACTCATTCAGTTGGAGGAAGGCTTATCATGGCTGACATGTTTATCACAGTCCTTTATCTGTCGCTTCTTCTACACTCAGGTGGGTTTTATGTATTCTGTGTTTCAATATTTCTGTGAATTTACAGTTCTGTACATCGAGAACGAGACATAATAAAACATAATCCTTCATGTGCTGCAGGTCTCACTGTTGTAGTCCTTCAGTCTGGAGATCAAATATCCCACCCAGGATTCACAGTGAGCTTTGAGTGCAACATGGGTCCAGGGTCCAGCATGGGGAGCCAGACCATGTACTGGTACCGACAGAACCACTACGGAGCTCCAGTGGAGTTCCTCATCAAAGAGTTCGACGAAACTGTGGGACACTTCCAGTCGACTATCGACACATCCAAGAACAAGTTCTCCCTTCAGATTACTAAACTGTTCCTGAATGACAGCAGCACCTACTACTGTGCTGCCAGTCACAGTGATGCACGCAGACCAGACCACCATACAAATAACAAGTCTGGGAGGGAAGCACAGATGGCACACAGGAAGGAAGGAGCTGTGGCTTCTTTGGTTTTTGTATTTAACTGGTGGAACAATAAAGAAATTATATAATTGATTCAATTCAAGTAATGTAAGACACACTGAAACAATGGTTCTCAACCAGTGGTTCCAGACCAGAAAAATGTTTATTTTCACTATTAAATTCACTATGGAAGTGAACCTGATGTGAGAAAGAGTCATAGGGACTATTCTGATCACTTCCTCCATGGTTATCTCTTCAACTGTAGTTAGCAGCTATAGAATTGTGGTCTTAATCATGTCTAACAAAATATTTTCATATGAAGGTCCCTGAAGCAAAATCTTACATGATGGGACATAATGCATATCAATTTAGGGGTCCTTGACATGAAAAAGGTTGAGAACCACTGATATAGGCTATATATTTAGGGCTGCATGAGATGAGGAAACTATCGCGATAACATTGTTGAAAACAACGATATTACTTGCGATAAATTAACTGATCTTAAAATGTACTCAGTTCTGCCTTTCCACTGCCAAATACAACAACTTGCTTGTTGAATTTCCATCATTCTTTTATTGAACTCACCACAAAAGGCAGAAAATAAAAAATGATTCTAGTCACAGTTGAAAGTTTTTACTCTCTTTCAACTAACTCAAAAAATCCTAGTACAATGTCACAGTCTTTCATGCTGTTTTTCGCACAAGTTGACAGGTTATATAATGTGCAGCCCTAATATATATGAATATATAGAAGATAGTATTTGGTCATGTCTTCAACCACCTATATGATAGAGATCACCATCTTACAAATGATATATCAGTGTTTGCAGATAATACTTTATACTAGGGGAATCTGTGGGCCTCCTCTATGAATGTCTACGGGATCATGATTATGTTATTTCATCCCATAGACGCTCCACAATTGAGCCAAGATAGCCTAATATTGCTGTTTGACATAACTTCAGACTTCACCAAATATATATAAAAGAGGTCTGTCTTAACTAAGGCATTTATTAGTTTCTGAAAAAAACAGTAAAATTCCCCAAAACTACAGCATCTCTGAACTCTCTTTAACCATAATATACACATTTTGGATATTCTGTGTGATCTTCTTTTGATAACTAATGTAGTATTTTTTTCACTTCCATTCACTGAACCTCCCCTGAAACAGTCTGAAGCCCCCTGGAGGCCTGTCACACTTTGAAAACTTCTGGTTTATATACAACTCATGCAATTGATGCCCACTGTGCCTGACTCTCTCCTCTCTCTCCTCATGAAAAAACTATGACGGCGATTAAAATATTTTGTTGTCATATCTGATATATTGTCTCTGATACAAGCAGAACAAAGTCCTTTCAGCCAGCTTAGTTATTTGGTAAAATGCACCAATCTGAGAAGCTTTACTCCATTTTATGCATCAATCCGACTGTTTGTTTCCCGTCAAATGATGAGATCGGTTGTAAAAGCAACAATTACTAAAAACTATCCTGTAAAGACGTCTGATGTTGCAGACCTGCAGTAGCTGCTCAGTGTCCACTAGTAGACTGAGGCTGCACAGAGAAATCTGTATGAACCTCTGAAACTATATGAATGAGTTCCTGGTAAAAGAAAACCAGAGGGGAGGAGGAGGATCAGAGCTTATTTCAGAAGTTTTGTATTGCAGCAGTACAGACAGTTACACCTGTAGCCGTTCAGCCTGATAGGAGACAATAGAGTCAGATTTTATAATCACTCTGACAATGCTCGTCTTCTGGGTTACAGTTCTGATCTTTTCCAGTAAGAACATTTAAATTCAGTTAAATGAAAACTGTGGGTTTACTTTGTGTTTACTTTTTTCTTGTTTTCCAGATTTCTCCTTCTGTGTAAAAGTCCACCAGCCTCCGTTTATAATCAGCCGTGAAGGAGAGCCGGCTGTGACTTTCCAGTGTGAACAAGATGACAGTGAATATTTGTACATGTTCTGGTACAGACAGAGCAGCGGGAGAATACAGATGGTGACATATTCTCTTGGTAAAGATGCGTGGAGCATTGAAGCTCCTTTCAACAAATCCAAGTACACAATGTCCCGGCCTGCAGTGCTTCAGTCCTCTCTGCAGATCCACTCTGTGGAGGCTGCAGACTCAGCTGTGTATTACTGCGCCTCCAGGAGAGCACAGTGGTTCAGAAAGCCTCAGCAGCTAAACAACAACCTGAAGAAGAAACCAGGGAGAGATGACGACGAGGAGGGATGAATGAGGAGGGTTAAACAGCGTTAAAGGCAACTTACATTAATGTGACTGAAAATAAGAATCGGAACATCAACTTAAAAAAGAAAACTTACTGAAAATACAGCATGATAAACTCCACTAGTTCATTAAAATGTACAGGAACTGCCTCACCACAGCTCTGTGATGTTCCTGCAACACCACAAAGCTGATCAGCTCAGATAAATAAACAGGTGTTAGTAATATTGTAATGTTTAAACGTCCCAGACAACATTATCACCCTGTACAGAGTCTCATCTGTGTCGCTAAAGTTTACACTCTTATATTATTTAATTCTGTGTCGCCTGACAAGATGAAAGCATATCAAGTTTGAGAGGTTATCACACACTGACCTCTACAGGGTTCATGTGGGATTACACTTAGATATGGTCGTTAAAAGTCGATAGAGGCCAATACAGTATGTAAAGGAGAGGGACTGAGCTGCTTATGATGTCTTTTAGTGTGGTTACTTTCATTAAGTAGGAATAAAGGGACATAAACTATTATTGCTATTCATGTAGTTTAATTATGATATTAATAAAAATTCAGAGAGCGATGTGTTAAGATTATTTTTTTTATACTTTAGAGACAGATACAACATTACACAGTGAACAGACTAAAGCCACATGTCATAGTATTTGAGCTAAATGTATTTCAGTTTATTTGAGTAGTTAGTTTATTTAAATTAATATGCAAAGCTTATCCATAGAGCAAGTATTATTTAATAAACTGAATAACTTCATAGAAACTTGGAAGAAAACGATTTTAGATATGAGCTGATGAATCTAATGCTGAAATTGATTAATGAAACTTTGGTTTAAAGAAAATATTTTGTTCAAGGTTGTCATGCAGTTCTGTCTTCATCTTTCCATAATGCACTAATTGACAGATGATACTATAAAATATGATTAATACGATAAAAAATTGGATCAAAGTTGTATTGAAATCTGGTGACAATAAATTCGTAGGTAATAGAATAATATAGGCTAACTTGAGCAATTATGACCTCATTATTGAGGTCAAAAACATGTTTATCTGATTATACATGATGACAATAATCTAATAATCTATTATGACATACTTCCTCTGATTAGTTATGCCATCATTAGTTTATATATATTACGTTTTATTTATTGACTCAATTAATCCATACATGTACTTTGTTCTCCAAGATACAAACTCAGTTCATCATACAATATACATTTATCATTTCTAAAACAAATGACATGCCATAACATCATGTGTAAATCGAAAAGCAGTATTTTTATGAGAAAAAAATTAATATAATTACATAACTTAAAAACGTGTTGTGCCAATTATTATATCATTTTTAAGATTTTACGTCATTTGTTGTTAAACCTACATTGACTGATTTTTTGACCACTTGAGGGCAGCAGAAAAACTATTTACACATCCAGTAGCTCCGGAGAAACATTAGCATTTATTAGGACAACGTCAGTCCAATATTCACTTTCATTTAGCTCTGTTTTGGTCTCCACCACGGAAATATCTAGTTCTTTAGCTCCACTATGTTCATCAGCTACTTCATCAAAAGTTTTTTCACTGAAAACAGCTGCTGATGGAAACAGATATAATAAGCGGTGACGTGAAACCAAAACTTGATGAGCTTAAAGACACTAAAATGCTTCATAGAGCCGCGGGGGACAGCAGAGTCAAGTAATAATTATCTGTGGGTTCATCACAACAAAGTGACACTTTTCACATTACACAGTCAATGTGAAGTAGTGACTGTCAGTAAATGTGAGTCCTGGGTTCACTGCTAACTGGGAGGATAAAGAGATAAAGAGGTGTGACCAGCAGAGACGTCCCTCCCTCTGAACAGCTACAAACAAACACAAACAAAGAGCAGCTTCCCTTTTCCTTCCCTCCGTTCTGCTTCTTTTCTTAGCCTTCACAGAAATAGCAGCAGTGAGGTTGGAGGCCGTTGAGCCGTCAGTACAGCTGCTCTCACACAGAGAGAGATGGAGGCTGAGATATGGAGGAGCCGGGTGGGGGGAGGAGGAGAGAGGAGACAACCAAACACACTCTAGGTTTTTGTGCGATGCTTTTTCATCGTGGGGACAGGGGGCCACGGTGATACAATCCAATAGAGCCGTCGTACAAAAACCTCCTCCCATTAACACCCATTGTGTAGACGGCTATAAACTACCTGGGAAACCTGGGAGAGCAGAAACATCAATAATCTGAAGGTGTGTGAGCTGTCAGGGCAAACTGGCTTTGGAAAGTCAACATAAATATGAAAATTTAGCTGAAATTGAGTTTTTAAAAATACATTTAGTGGAGCATTGGGATGCTGCTTTTACTCATCTTGACATAAACAACCAATGTGGACATTATGAAGCTCATCCTGCATGTTTAAACCTTCATCCTCTGGATTATCACACTTTGTCTCAACATGCCGATGATGGAAAGTTTAGAGACTTTTTGGTAGAGGAGACATTCAGTGTGACACTGGATCTGAAGCTTACTTTGGAAAGGGAACAAAACTCACTGTTCTGGGTAAGTAGGATCTCTATCGGCTTCACTTCACTGCAACAAACTCATAACAGTTGAAATGTTGGTATGCAAGTGAAGGAGAAAACTGTAGTTGTGAGAAAGTTGACCTTTTGGGCCTTAGTGAGAACACTGTGACCTACACTGAACCTGCTTACTTTGGCCAAGGAACCAAACTGACGGTTTTAGGTAAATATTTCAGTTTATTACTGTGTTTTGATAAATGTCACATTGCTTTAGAGTCTTAGTATAAACAGACGTATCAGTAAAAACCTTCCAGAGATAATTCTGGTAGTGAAAGACTACAGAGTTTCATGCTCAGTATTTCTGCACTGTGACAATACAAACGAGGCTTACTTTGGAAAAGGAACTAAACTGACTGTGTTGGGTGAGTTAAGGATGCTTCAAACTGAACTAATGTAATTTATAAAGCTTTGTTATTGGAGTGGTGCATTAAGAAACTTTAAGTTCAGCTCAGAGCTTTTTGATATTAAGCTGAAGCTCTGTGCCAATTACGAAGCCTACTTCGGCCAGGGAACTAAGCTGACTGTTCTCGGTAAGTAAGACGTCAAATATCCTGATTAATTCTCCTGTAAGAGAAGGAAAACGCGTCAAGTACAAGCAGGTTGGGTTTTACAAGTTTAATCTAACACTAAACTGTTTCCCCTCAACAACTAGACTGCAGTGGAGCAAATTTAGTTTTTTTGGATTTAAGAAAAGTGACATTTAAAACGATAAACACAACAAAAAGTAACTAAATGTAAAGAAGCAAAGTAAACGCAGCATCTGTTTTGAGCACTGATCAAGTTCACTGTGAACCAGGCTGCAGAGGCTTACTTTGGTGGAGGAACAAAGTTAACAGTTTTAGGTAAGAAATCAGATCAAATATATAAAAAAAATGTTATTGTGTCTTTAAAAAACTTACAGCACTCAAGTCTAGTTTAAGTTCAGCTCAGAGCTTTTTGATATTAAGCTTAAGCGCTGTGTCGGGCTGAAGCCTACTTCGGCCAGGGAACTAAACTGACTGTTCTCGGTAAGTAAGACATCAAATATTCTGATTAATTCAGCTGTAAGAGAAGTAAAATGTGTACAAACAGTGGAAATGTTTTGTGTCATAAAAACAACTAAATTTAAAGAAGCGAAGTAAAAGCAGCATGTTGGGCTGTTTGAGCACTGATCAGGTTCACTGTGACTCTGGTAATGAAGCTTTCTTCGGTGGAGGAACAAAGTTAACAGTTTTAGGTAAGAAATCAGAACATTTTTTAAAAAAAATCATTGTAATTGGAGTGTTTCTTTAAGCAATGTAGAGCACTCAAGTCTAGTTTAAGTTCAGCTCAGAGCTTTTTGATATCAACCTGAAGCTCTGTGCTAATACCGAAGCCTACTTCGGCCAGGGAACTAAACTGACTGTTCTTGGTAAGTAAGACATAAAGAAGGTGGTTATTGAAATGTCTGTATTGTATACAACTTGTTAAAAACAGGCTGCAGTTGTTGGGTTTTAAAGGAAGTTACATTTAATACAAAACTAAAAACTAAAAAGCAAAGTTTCAAAGTAAAAGCAGCATGTTGGGCTGTTAAAGCACTGATCAGGTTCACTGTGACCCAGACTACAGAGGCTTACTTTGGTGGAGGAACAAAGTTAACAGTTTTAGGTAAGATATCGGGAAAAAAACATTAAAATTGGAGTGTTTCTTTAAGAAATGTACAGCACTCTAGTCTTGTTTAGGTCCTGCTCAGAGCTTTTTGTTCTCAAGCTTAAACACTGTGTCAGTACGAAGCCTACTTCGGCCAGGGAACTAAACTGACTGTTCTCGGTAAGTTATCATAAAGGGTGGTATTGAGATGTCTGTAAAAGATTCTTGTATAAAGAAATAGGCCGTTGGTTTTAAAGGAAAGTTGCGTTTATTGTAAAACTAAAAAGCAGAGTTTCAAAGTAAAGCAGCATGTGTTTTGAGCACTGATCAAGTTCACTGTGACTCTGGTGGTGCTGCAGAGGCTTTCTTTGGTGGAGGAACAAAGTTAACAGTTCTAGGTAAGAAAACAGAATATTTTTGTGTGTTTCTTTAAGAAAGTTACAGCACTCAAGTCTAGTTTAAGCTCCGCTGAGAGCTTTTTGATATCAAGCTGAAGCTCTGTGCCAATAACGAAGCCTACTTCGGTCAGGGAACTAAACTGACTGTTCTCGGTAAGTTTACATAAAGTCTGGTGGTGATTGAAATGTTTGTATTTCATACAACTTGTAAAACACAGGCTGTCGTTGTAGTTGTTGTTAAAGGATAGAAAAGCTTCAAAGTAAAAGCAGCATGTTGGGCTGTTTGAGCACTGATCACATTCACTGTGACACTGGTAGTGGTGCAGAAGCTTTCTTTGGTGGAGGAACAAAGTTAACAGTTTTAGGTAAGAAAACATTTAAAATTTCATTAAATATTGCTCAGGTATGATGTTGTTAAGATGTTTCTGACACTGTAAAGATACTCTAAGGCTCAAATGACTCCTAACCACCAATGTTTTATGCATTAGTAGATTAAATAATCATAAAATAATCACAAAAAGCAAGAATAGATGTTTAAATGGTGACAATAAGTCTAGTAGGATTTGACTCTATTGTAAACTAAAGTAGATTAAAGTCTTAACATGTCAAAGAGTGACAACATTGGAATAATTTCCCAGATAAAGAGAGGCAGTAGGAAGAGTTTTTGTAACAGTCGAAGGTCTCTGTGCTCTTACACGGAGGCATACTTTGGAGCTGGAACTAAACTCACTGTTTTAGGTAAGAAAACCTGCAACAAACACATCTCTCAGAGCATCATTCACAGTTTATTTGCAGCATGTGAGTAAGAAAAATGTGCAGTTTTAAAATATATATATATATTTTAGACCTTGTATTTATTGCTAGTAAACAAAGTGTTCTCTTTTTAAAAAGAGCAAAAAGAAGTTATGGTGGAAGTTTGAGCTGTGTTATCTCTCCAGTAAAAGTCGTGCAGCAATAAAACATTTGGCTGTACGCCCAGATTATTCCTCTCACAGCGACTTCTTATCATCTCTGTGAAACACTGTGAGTCAGTCAGAAGCTTACTTTGGAGCTGGAACTAAACTCACCGTTTTAGGTAAGAATCACTAAACTTAACATAATGTTCCATTGAAGGATATAACAGCAAACTATAACTACCAGGTTAGAGTTGAGGGTTGTTTTTTAATGTCTTGAATAGACCTTAAATCAGAAGTTTAATGCTGTTTGCAATTTGGTATGTATTGTTTCAACATGCATGTGTGCTTTAAGGTTTTACTTCCTGAAAACGAACACAAAGACAGTTTAGAGCTCTCAGAGCTGAAAGCTGGAGCAGTTTTTCTGCAGCCTTGTATCAGTGTGAACAACTACAATCCTGCTTACTTTGGCAGTGGCACCAAACTGACAGTGTTGGGTAAGAAAATGATGAAAAAGCACGTGCAGCAATGTTTGTAGTGTGATCTTCTCTTAACTTAAACCTGAGGATTATTGTGTTGAGTGAAGTTTAGGGTTGTTTGAATGTCTTGTTTAGTGATTTGCTGGAGCAGCATCGTGTCGCAACAAAACGTGCATGAAATAATGGATTTAATGAGTCTACGAGTGGGATCCATGATTGTACTTTATATGTATGTTAGTGAAAAACTCACAAATGCTGTAAAAAAACAACAACAACAAGTTAGAAGTTAAATCAGCCACTGTAGTCGGTTTTTCACATGTGAGTCAGCGGTGTGCTCAGACACTTATCCTGCTGATTTTGGAAAGGGAACCAAACTAACAGTTCTTGGTAAGATCAGCTCATAAAACCAAACATTTATCTGAAGAAAATACTTGTTAAATCTTCTTCCTGTAATGTTTTATTTGTGTTCAGTCTTTTTGTACCCTGATGTTCATGTGTAAATTCTGGTATTAAGAGGTCACATGTACATAAGAGTCAGCTACAGGCAGTTTTACTTTAGTGATTTCTGTCCTTCGTCCTGCAGAAACAGGACGTAGTGCCACTGCACCGATAGTTAAAGTGCTTCGACCTTCACCAAAGGAGTGTCGAAACCAGAAAGACGACGCCAAGAAGAAGACCCTTGTGTGTGTGGCCAGTGGATTCTACCCGGACCATGTCGGTGTATTCTGGGATATCGACGGGGAGAACGTCACCAAAGGTGTGGCGACTGACGAAGCTGCCCTCCGGGAAGGCGCCAATTACACGATCACCAGCAGGCTGAGGGTCTCTACCAAAGAATGGTTCACACACACCAAAAGATTCACCTGCACTGTCAGCTTCTACAATGGGACGCATACTGAACTTTATCCAGGTTCAATTCAAGGGGAAGGTAGGTTTCATTTAGAACTCAGAAATGACCCAAATACATCAACAACCCTCTGTCCTCGTCTAATCTATTTCTTATTCTTCTAACAGCTGTAGAAGTCATGACAAGAGGTAAATACATTCTTTTAGTTTGGTCTCCACATGGATGTTTCCTCTTTGAATCATGTCACTGATATAAATGTTTGAACTTCCTGCAGAGAAATATCTGAAGATCACACAGAGCGCCAAACTCTCCTACACTGTTTTCATCATCAAGAGCAGCATCTACGGAGCCTTCGTAGCGTTTCTGGTGTGGAAGCTTCAGGTTCGTCCCACACAGTGTGACCTGTTGTTGATTCACTGCACTTAAAAACAAACATGTGAATGAACGAGTAATAAAAAGAGCTCCTGACATTGTGTCCTTTCTTTCTGTTGCAGAGTTCAGCTGGAAAGCAGAACAACTGAGAGCTGATCACATGAATCCTACGAGGTTAAAAGTGTCGGCTTCTGTAAATAAATGCTTAAAACATTGAAGTTATAAATCCACAACTTTGTATGTTGACATGTATTTTGCATTCTGCTAAAATAGATTAACAATTCTGTGCATATTCTTGATAAAACTGGCATGCAAATACACATTTTAATATACACTTATGATAATATCTTTGTGGTTGTGAATCACTTGTTTGCCTAATTTTCTTCTAATAAAAGTATTTCAGAGGATCTTGTCAATCACGTGCTTTCATTTCTCTATAAAACAAGTTATTTATGATTCTCATGATGTCTCCAGACAGTAAAACTTTATCTATATCTAGTTTATGGGTTAATCTCATATCCGATAGTGTTCATATCATAACGGTTTATTTAAACGAGAAAGAATTAGACATCGCTCTCACATCTGAACATCAGTTTTTCCACAGACAGTGTTGAGGTATTTTTAGCTGCTCGTCTATCTGGTTTCTGAGAAAAGGAACCGTTTCTCACCTTCACACACGATGTTGAAACATCTCAGCTCAGATAAACGTCACAAGCTGTTTTCTAATGAGCAAACTGAGAGGTGACTTTATTATGATGACCATCATTTATAAATGGTAAATTGATAGTTAATTAAACTTAATTAATATTTATTTTACTGTTAATAAACAATGAAATGATTTTATTATTAGTTTGTGTAATATGAAATAAATAATTTATAGCTGATAAGAGATAACAATTAGATTCCGATTACATTAATAAACTATTAACAGTTTATTGTTGCTCACATTATAACATTTTATACACTATATCAAGTATTTGTTAGTGATTACCAAATTATTTTAAACCTTTAAGAAATTGTTTGTAAAACATCTATAATTATTACATAGAGAGATGGACCAGAAAACAATTATTATAATATCCATCAAAATAATGTTTATAGACTGTTGATTGTTAATAATTTATTTGTAAACAAAATGTTTTACAAACAATTTCTTAAAGGTTTACAATGCATTTTGTAATCATTAACACATATGTATAATATAATATATAAAATGTTGTAATGTGTGCAACAGTAAACTGTTAAAATAAAAAATGTAATTCAAAGTTAATTAAACTTAGTTATTTTACTGTTAACAATGGAATGATAATTAATAATGTTTAATCATATTTTTTATTATTTTGTTAGTAGTTCATGTAGTATGAAATTACTGTTAAAATAACAAATTATAGCATTACTAATAATAAGTAAACATTAATTTTTAATTTCAGTGATAACAGTAAAATAAATATTGGTTATTATAAAGTGTTATAAAGGTGACTTAAGTTTCTCCAGTGACTTTTGATTTGATTAAATTCAATCATCTAATCAGTGTTTTAACATTATTTTTCAGAAATCATTTTGACTTTATTAAAATGGGTTTATTTAAGTTTGCACAAGTGAGAGAAGCTTATGACGGTTTACATTATCTTCATGAATAAAGAAGTTCATTCCTTCAGTTCAAACAGCGTTGGTAGGAAAGTAAATGTCAGAGTGTGAGTCCACCACACAACAACAGGAAGTCACCGCTGTCATCTGTGTAGAGAAGAAGGTCATAGCTGTTGTTGCAGAGAGCGACAGCAGAGGAGAGGATGTGGTCACAGAGCAGCCTGCAGATCCTTCTCTGTGCTGAGAAATGACGAAGGTGCAACCCTCCTCTTCACCACAACCTCCGGCTCACAGAGCGCAGCTGCATCTCTGCACCACCACCAACCCCCCCACACTGCACGTCTCTGAGCAAACAGCTGGAGAACTTCACTTTCTGTGTCAACTGAAGCTCCACAATGACACATAAATGTGTGTTATATCTCGAACAACAGCTGCTTACCGTCCTCTGAGGCAGAAATATGCATTAGTTGTTTTTAGATAGAGCATGGGAGGTAAATTTAGCTGCAGTCAGAGAGATTAAAACATTATCAGGTAGACTTAAGACAATTATCAGTTTAAAAAATCTGTACGAGTGTTATATATTCTCTTCATTTGAACCATTATTTGAGATAAAATACTAACTATATTTAAAACATGCATAACTTTATAATTTACTAAATGCTTATGTCCAAACAGTCCCTTATCAAAAGTTGTGGAAGACGTACTCAGATATTAAAAGTACAAAAGTAGACTCAAAATATACTTAAAGTACCAAAAGTAAAAGTTCACATCATGCAGAATGGCCCATTTCAGTATAATGCATTAGTGACATTTTATTATAACCATCATTTATAAATGGTAAAATTATAAAAGTTGGTTAGTAGTTATTTTACTGTTAACCATGAAATAGATTGATTCAAACAATGTAATCATAATAGCTTTAACCGAGCCATCACAAAGTGACACAATATCTTGTTTTTGTAAGCAATGGAACACATGCCTCTATGTCTTTTAATCAATGTGGACCTGTGAACTGCAGTGTTTATATCTTTATGTTGTTGTCCTTGTATTGCATTTATTATTTATCTGTTATGGACCTACAATATGTGTCTGAAATAGAGTTGAATTGAATTATCAAATACATGTGGTGCAGTACAATAGTACTATGTTTATACAATATTTGCCTCTGAATTGTGGAGTAGAAATATATAAAGTAGCAGAAAATGTAAATTAAAGTAAAATTGTAATTAAGTATAGTACTTGACTAAATGTATTCTTTATCAGTTAAGACCACAGGTGGGTTTCAAACTACTTCACAAACAGACCTACAAACACGTTCTATTTTCTCCATTTGTTTCCTTAAAAAAACATGTTTGTGTTCATTGGAGTCACATGAACAGGAAACAACGTCTGTGAGAGAGACTGCAACAATATAAACAGAAACCTGGTGTGTGACATCTGTGAGTGTGAGCGAGATAATAATTATATGTCCTCCTTCAAACCCTGAACTTTAGATTCATCTATGAACTGCTGTTTTCATCTCTGTTTGTTAGGAAACAATATTTATTACTCTCTGCAACTTCATGAATAAAGCTCATGTAGTTATTTAATATGTTTGCCGTGTAATCCTGAAGGAGCCATATAGGAGTACATTTCCAAAGTTAGGATGAAACATTAAACCTTCTGATGAATTAAAAAAAAAAAGTATATTCTATGATATTCAGGACGTGCAGTACAAAAAAATACACAATTTTCTGCAGAACACATTATGGGAAGTAAAACCAGTGCAAGCTGAGACACAGTAAATGCGAAATGAAACATCAGACCGGTCTTAATGCAAAGAAACACCCTGATGCCTCCAGTAGGCCTATAGATCAAAAGTGTCATGACAAATGTCTATTTTCACTGATATTCAACAACTATACAAAAGACGAAGAGCAACGTTTCTACAAAGACAGACATGTTTGGTGTTTAAAGCTTCCAGTTTCACCTGAAAACCATCATCATCACATTTATATTTACAATCAATATAAAACAATACCAAAATTATCTACATGACATTTTACTACTAAGCCTACTTCTTTCCATTAAGAGACATAAACTCTTCTTGAAACAGACAATAACCTGATGACTCCAGCACACAGACTTCAAATCCTCATTACAACTAGTTGATTTTTCAAGAATAACAAACCAGAAGTCCCTCTGCTATTCAACAACTAGGAAGAGTAAACTATCTCCAAACAAAGCTTCCAGTTTCCAAGAGAGCAGTGCAGTGCGGTGGTCAGTGGGGCACGCTAACATGAATGAACTTGCGGCCGGCCCGGCAATGTAAACAAAGTGAAGAGAAGCTCAGATTACAACACACTCAACGGGAGAGAGACTTCATTCTCTGCTCAGGTAGACATTAATCCTCTACATCTTTACATAGACAATAGTGCTCTGAATATCGAATTTAGCCCCCTTAAAACTACATCATCACATTTACATTTACAAAATATATACAATATGAAAAAGATGGTCAAGTCATGTCATGTTTAAATCCTGTAATGTAGGCTGTATTAATTGAATTGCTGTTTTTGTTATTGTAAATAGTCTCTTTAGTGTGTTTCTTGTGCTGCTGAAACATGTGAAAGTAAAAAAGTCTTACCTGAACAATAATCCTCTTGGAGGTTGTTTTAACAGATAAATAATGGCCTGAAACATTTGAAAGAAATGAAGTTGTTCATATAATCATGAGTGTGATAAACCACCTGTGGTTAGACCTGTGACGTCAGCAGCTTAATGAGAAATCACCTGGCAACACCTGGTGTCAATTAGCAACTAATCGACCTCCTGGTGAAGCTGTTAAAGACAAACTGACTGAGAACTTGCAAGAGACAAACAACCACAGAGTAAACACAGTACAATATCACAATAGGAAACAGTAACTTAAATGCATTTAGGAATAATGTATTGATTAATTAACACACTTCAGCAACTAGAAACAAAGAAAAAGTTGCAGCTGAATGAGATTTAATTTGTTGTCTTGACGCCCCCTCGTGGTACAAACTGGAACATCACGTCAAACAGTAATTCACACCACCAGAAGGTTTTATCAAAATATTATTTTTATTATCAAATAATTACATAAAAATAAACAGAGAAAATACAACCCTTTATCAGTGAAATGCCAACAATATTGATTAAAAAAAGCAGTGGTCAAAATAGTACAGCAGAGATGGATTCCCCCTTTAAATGACCTGAAGGTAAAATAATCCTCTAGAAAACAGAGAACATGAGCAGTAGGTCCAAAGAGTAAATAACTTATTTTAAAGACGTGGTGGAGAAAGAAATAAAATTTGACTTTTGCTTCATCACATTCAAGAACCTTTACAGGTTTACATGGTACATTTAATTTTAAGGCCCCTTTTTAATGTTTCCATATTCAGTGTTTAATGCAGCAGTGTACAAACAGACTCCCTGATCTCCTGGTTCACAGATTTAACTACATCTACAGTAAACGGTCCCTTTTTTCAATGCAGTCTTTAACTGTGATTCTGCCCAACCTGGTCAGAAACGAGTGGTTTGAGTCCTTTTGGCAAAAAGTGTTGGAAGGTTTTTAAAATGTTTCAGACACTATCCCTCCCTCCCGCCGTCCTCCGTCCCCCGTCCCTTCTCCCACCCGTCCCACAGTTTTTAAACCCTCTGCAGCTTCAGCCTTGCCGACGCTT
>CAKALG010000166.1:0-12389 GCA_916700815.1 Helicolenus hilgendorfi | reverse complement strand
GTCAAAGAACGACATGGCTTCACTTTGCAAGGTTGGCTCAACCTCATCACCCCACAGACACCGCTGTTAAACACTTCGGTAATGTACATGAATGACAACATGTATATGCATCTTTCAGGACCTTCACCTACTGTAGAAGCCATCCTTACCATAATAACACTACTGGAGGAGCAATTAAATTCAGACCTCGGCTAAATTTGTGACTTTAATCTCAGAGAATTCATGAATTTTTTTCTCACAAATTTATGTTTTTTTTTCTTCTTGTAAATTTACCACCTAAATCTCAAAGAATATCCAATTTTATTCTATTTTTGTTTCTCATAAATTTGCAACTTTAATTTTAGAAATTCTGAGTTTTTTCTCAGAATATTCCCCCCTCCCCCAACTACGTTAACATTTTTTCTACCTACCCTTTGTTTTTGTTTTTACCAGTGGCCCTAAAACACCATCGGACATGTATCTAACTGTATTTATTCCTTGTAAATATAATTTAGTGTTCCTTTTTATTTCTCCCTTTAGTGCTACTGTTCTATTGTATT
The DNA here is from genome assembly GCA_916700815.1 of Helicolenus hilgendorfi. Taxonomy (NCBI): domain Eukaryota; kingdom Metazoa; phylum Chordata; class Actinopteri; order Perciformes; family Sebastidae; genus Helicolenus; species Helicolenus hilgendorfi. The sequence goes on along the minus strand of CAKALG010000166.1, from coordinate 11,850 downwards.
GCCTATTTTATTGTTTATACAGTATTTTATTCTAATTTAAATATTTTGAATATATGTTAAAATATGTTCTGTGTGTAGCATGGAGGGGATCCTGCATTGTGTAAATAACAATAATAAAATAAATATTATCATTTTAAACCAGAGGAGGAAACTCAAAGAAAGAAGAGTCAATCACACCACATTTAAAGTTTTTAAAAGAAAATCACTCACATCTTGACATTTTTAAATATTTTAAAAGAAAGAAATTCATTCGTACATCAATAATGAAGAAACAGCAGAGTCGTATCTTTCAAAATTTTATTGAAACGGTTGTAATATGATGAGATCATGGACATGACTAACCTTGCATAGGTTACAGACTATGCCTCACCAACAGATGACCGACGTTGCAGCAAGAACCCAAATTAGTCTTTAAGAGAAGAAGTGATCGACTGCTTTTGGGTTCAGGTGGAGGGGCAACGAGTATTACTTATTATTATTTTGTTATATTTAAATGAGTCTCCAGCTCTGAGACGGTCAGGATGAGACTTTGGTTCATGACTGTTAGTTAGTACGAGAGGGAACACACGTATATAGACTGTATACTGCTAAATGAAGCCAATTAACCTCCAGATGAAGTTTTCAAATGATTCGATGGTGTAATATTATTAATATTATTAATAACAGTAATGTTTGTATTTGAATGTTAAGATTCTGCAACTCATCATGTCCACATGATGACACTGTTCCAGAAAATCCTCTTCAAAAATACTTTACTATACATCCTCATCATCATCATCATCATCATCATCATCATCATGATCATGGTGTCATGGCTTGTTAAATCTCCGTCTCTCCTGTGAACTCTTGTGAAACATGAACTGATGCAGAGTTTCTCAACCTGTTTATTTTTAGCTCTCCTTCGGCTCCGTTGGGATTTCTGAGCCGCAGAAAATAACTTCAACACATCAAATGTGACTTTGGGAGCCGATGACGTGCAGTTGTATTTATTTTTAACTGTCTAACTGATCTATTTCTGGAGTCAGATTATATAATTTACAGGCTGGTAATCTATGGAAATCTGTTTTTAGTCGCAGTCCGACTCAGATTTTGGGACATCAAAATGAAAAATAGAGGATCAAAAACTCATTCTTCTTCTTTTAGGTCCCAAAATCTGAGTAAAACTATAATGAAGGTTTTTTTTTTATGACTGATTAGTTAAGAATTTTCTTTTATTCGCTCTTTTAAGCTTGTTTAAATTCCTGTTCTATCTGTCTTGCCTATAAACTATATTTTTGATTACAAAATAGACCAGCCTTTAAATAATTAAAAATAAAGATCATGAAGCCCATCATAAAGGGTGGAACAGCTTATTTTGCCTGAACAACAGTTCATGCCAAAAAAATAAGGGATTCAATTTAAGAAATCTTTTCTATTTTATTTAAATTTATTTTTTGTTATTGTTTTTAATTTTTAAACTATATTTTAATCTGGTCTTTTTTCGTTTTATTTTCTATTTTATTTTATTGTATTATATTTTTTGCTAAACCAGCAAATGTTGAGTACATTTACTTAATTAACAACATAATATTAATCATTGATAGGTCAATAATAATAATAAACAGATTAGCTGGCTCGTTAATTCAGATAATAATTCATTTTAATAATACGATAATTATAATTTCATAATTTAGTAATCTGATTTTAAAGGACACAGAGGATGGTCCAAGTGGGAAAGAATCATGCAAAATTCATTTTAAAGCTGAAAGTCTCAATATGTTTATATTAAAAGTGGATTAAATGACGTGTGAAGTGTTCAACCCACAGATCTCTGCTTTAAATAAAGAATATATCAAACAAAAATCCACATTTAAGTCATGAAAATGTCCTGTGAAGGTTGAGGAACTCTGCATCGATGGCTTATGTGTGCAGTCACAGAATATTATAAGAGAATTAAACAGAAATATTTGATATGCAGCTCACTGAAGATCAATAACGTGATCGTCCATAAATTAACTCTTTCATCGTGTTGGCAGTTTGAAGCTTGTAAACGAAATGATATTAATTATAAAAACTGGACTGTAACATGTAGTGAAATGTTTTCATGTCGTCCTCTTTACTGCATATCAAACACACAAAAAAAAGATTAAAAACAACAACGTAGTGTTGAAAACATACCGACCCAGATTCTAGAAAATACTTTTTTATTTATTGAGTATGGTCCGTCTGTTCAGCTGCTCCAATGATATGAAAAACTAGAAAACATCATTTGGTCCCTTCGTGGTGCAGAAATGTGTCCGACTTTGGCCTAAAACACTACGAGTATGAACAAACACAACACTAGCAGATATACCCTCGTGTCAGATATTCTTTTTTATGTGATTTCATCCTTTAATAAAAAAAAGAAAAGTAGTGAAGTTTGTATTAATTTTGCTCCCTCGGACCGACTGTATGTTTAACACTTAGCACCTTCGCATTTTTTTTTTACTGAAACGTTGATTAAAGGGATTTTATTTTTCTTCACACGTTCAGCTGCAGTTTGTGAAACGAGCCTTAAACTAACTGGTTGATGACACGCAGCTGCTGCACACTAAACTCAAATAAACCTCCTCCAGACACTCATTTAACTTGCTCACACAAGACATGGGTTTGATGACATTAGTCACTCGTGCACACTAAAAATATTTCATTAATAACTTGTTTTTAGTGCATCAAATAGAAGTGCAAACAAATGTAATCTTGCAACTTATTGTCGTATCTTTTTCACACAATTCACAATCCTGTTCAAACAAGATATGGAGCAAGATAAGAGCTGAAACGATTAATCCACTATTTTGGTAATCGATTTATCGGTTTGAGCATTTTTTAAGAAAAAAAAAGTATATTAATATGTTCTTGTTTCTTTCCTCCTCTGTGACAGTAAACTCTCTTTGAGACATTTGATCATCTTGGGCTTTAGGTAAACACTGATCCACATTTTAGAGACCAAACAACTAATCGATTAACCCAGCAAATAATCGACAATGACGGTAATCAATACTTGCAGCCATGAGCAAGATAATAATCTGTGCATGCACAAGATGTAAAAAAAAACAGTCTCTGCAGGACTTCCAGAGCTACATCTCAGACGAAAAACTGCCGTAAACAGACGTAAACTGCCCATAACAGCACTGTAGGACCGATCGATCAACCCGGTCTCACGAGAAGGCGAATAAATACGACGCTACGCCGACATTCTGCGTGTCATGACGATGCATTTAAGCCTTTTTCGTGTGTCATTTGTACGCCACCCAAACGTTCACAGTTCGGTTCCAGGCAGGAAAACCACTTTGTTAGGTTAAGGGAAAATGTCATGGTTGGGCTTAAAATAAGTACGTAAACCAAGTAAAACACGTACGTAACCCAACTGCAGAAAACACGTCACAAACATCACTAACGTCACTAACGTAACTTACAAAACAAACCACAGGTCAAAAGCGGTCTCCTGGTTTAAAGTCCTGTGTTTGTTGGACCCGCCCACCATCGGTGGTCTTTCTCTTTTTTTATTCTACGTCACTAACTCTCACCGTAGCATTTATACGTGGATGTGTTTACATTGCAGTCAGTTCAGGATACATGGCGTACAAATGACACGAGGAAATCAAGAAGTTATTAACGCCAAACGTCTTCCACATTATCGTGTCATTTATACGCCTTTTCCTGCAAACGGGCTGGATCAATACATCATGATAAGAGGAATACAGATAATACATTTGTGAGGCTGCTCCGTGTTTATAATACAGTGTTCAAAGACTTGAATATATTGTCTAAAAATATCTTAAAGCAGCTCATTTGATGTTTCGGTGCTCCAGCTGTATTAAACTGCAGGTAATCAGTTCTATGATTCTGATCTTTTAGCAGAGAAAATATCATATTTTTTGCATGTTCAGCTGACCTGATGTGCTCTGAATAAAAGTTATTAATAATTAACTGTACCAGCTGAACACAGTGACCGTTTTTAGTTTAGTTGGGTTTTCTGGGTTTTGGTGGTTGGACCAGACTGAGAAACAGGTGTTTTCACTGCTGACTGATTGTACTCAGAGTCCTGAGAAGGTCTGATCAGTTAATGAGATCAGCTGTGCTGGTGGAACTGGAAGTGGAGGTGGAGGACTTAAAATCAGACTTCAACTCTGATGACATTCAGCTCAACTACAGGAGTTTAAACCTGCCCGATGAGTCTGCAGACTTCTTTATTTTATCCAAACTAAGTCCTGCAGCGGCTGATTTCACTTAAATAAATCATAAGTTGTGTTTGGTTGCATTAAAAACCTGCAGACTGTTATGTAACCAGATGTACTGAGTCAGAGGAGGCTCTGCTGTTTAGCTGCTCAACAAAGAGCTGCTTTTCTGTTGGTCTCAAACAAACTAAATGTTGATGCTAAAGGTGTAAATACTCCTCAACTAAATACACCCTGAATACCACCAGTTAGTTTAAGGTGCCTGTGATCGATCACAACTCTCAATATTTGGCATAACGCATCAGAAATGAGCTCAGATACAATAACTTTGGGAGGATATCATTGTATGAAACAACACTGAGCAACCTCACAGAGCTGTCAACCCGTCTCACAGGAAGACGTATAAATACCACGACATTACACGGACATTCTGCGTGTCATGAGTACGCACTTTAGCCTTTTTGTGTCATTTGTACACCACACAAACGTCCACAGTTAGGTTTATGCAAAAAAAAAAACACTACCATGTCTTACTATCTGAATAATGTGCCCTTTAAATAGCAGGGAAAATACTGCACCATTGACTTCAGACATATAGGTTTTTGGTTGATGAATGGCCAAATCGCTTTCTGTTGCCTCAAGACAGCAAAATGCCAACAAAGCATCTAACCACACCTCATTTTAAGACCAACACGCCCAAACGACAGTGGCGGTCTTCAAATAGCAATGACAGTTGCGATGCGCTGTACGCCGCATTATGCAGGGTGTAAGATCAACCCAGTCTCATGGGGTATAAATGCCATTGGACATTCTGCATATCGTAGCAGTTTAGCCTTTTTGGGTGTAATTTGTACGCCACGCAAACGCTCAAAGGTTCAGGCAAGAAAACCACCTAGTTAGGTTAAGGGAAAACGTCATGGTTGGGCTTTAAATAAGTAAGTAAACTTAAGTAAAACATGTATGGAAACAACTAGGGAAAACATGTCACAAATAATGAACACGTGACAAAAGTCACCGAGGTAACTTACAAAAAAAATGCAGGTCAACATCGGTCACGGATAAAGTCCTGTGTTTGTTGGACCTTCCCACCATCAGTGGTCTTTCTCTCTTATTATTCTACATCACTAACTCTTACCGTAACTTTTCTACGTGGATGCGTTTACATACGAAATCAAGGAAGGCGTATTTATTACACACTAAACGGCTTCCACATTATTGTGGCATTTATAAGCCATTTTGTGTGAACGGGCTGGGGAAACTGTGTGAATGACGTTTACATGCACACTAATATTCCACTATTAATATAGTAGTATTATTCTATTTGTTGCAAGCATTCCCAATACGAGACAATGAATTAATTACACGGGTGCAATTGATGCCGCTAGGCGCAGCAAGAAGCCATTTTTAAATTGCGCTTCTCTATATTCTTTTATTTCCTTATTGTAAAATACTTTGTGCTGGGAGACGTGAATCTAATCAGATGCCAGTTTGACATGTGTAGGGCTCTGAGTGGTTAAACAACCCTCTTTTGCCTTTTGACGGACGCGAAAAACGCAGAAAATCATCCTGTCCCGAAAACTTGAATGACGGGCGAAGGTTTTGTGAGTCGGTGTACAAACGTGGTCGACACAAAGTGAGGTTGTGTTTTTGAAAATGCGACAATTTAGGACGGAAAATTTCTGACCAAGCCGGAGTCGAGTTTATTCACTCCAAACCCGACATGATCTCATAGAAGGCGTGTAAATAGCACAACATTCCCGTGTGTCGTGATGCATTTTAGGCTTTTTCGCGTGTCATTTAACGTCACGGCGTTACCGTGAAATGGTCGCGGTTATGTTTTGGCAACCAAACCACTTTGTTAGGTTTAAGAAAAACATCACGGTTGGGCTTAAGATAAATACCTAAGGGTGTCTGGTTAGCTCAGTCGGTAGAGCGGGCACCCACATATGGCCAAGGCTGAGTCCTTGCCGCGGTGGACCTGGGTTCAATTCCTGCCCGTGGACCTTTCTGCATGTCATCTCTCTCTCTTTCCCCCTTTCCAAGACTCTATCCACTGTCAATAAAATGCTTAAAAATGCCCCCAAAAAATAACTTTAAAAAAAAAAAAAGATAAGTACCTAAACTTTTTTTGCAACTTTTTAAAAAGTTCAGTTAAAACTAATTTGACAATTGAAAGGAAACAAGGCTAGTGAGGAGGAGATATGTCTAATGAGTATTAACATTTGCAGCTGTTATTATGACTGTAGCAGAATCAGAGTTTAGAGAGTCCAGATCAGACTGAGTCACTCTCCTTCTTCTTGTGGATGATTTTAACATCGTTAATGAGTCCTTATAGACGGTGTTCTCCTCACAAAGCCACGTGCTCCCACTTCAAAACAAAACAGTAGCAGAAGCCATTTTGCTGGCATGCAGAGTGACTAATGCCTGTGGTATCGTTCAGATGAACGTTGGTTGCTCTGAGTGGTCGGGATCAGCTTCATCTCTCTGCAGAAAACATCCACAACTGAGCTCTCCCAGGCACAGTGAACACATCATTTCACCCCAATATCTTTAACCTCAACCAACTGGACATGTTGGACAACGTACGCCTTCATCAGCAGGTCGGATTGGTTAAAAACAACCACAGCAAGAGACTCATGATCGGACATATAAGACTCATTATTTTCAGATTGACACAAACAGACTGTGTCTCTTGTTTTAAAATGAGCAGATCTGGTGTTCAGCAGCATGTTTTGGTCCCAGGAATCAGAAAACGGCAGTGATTAGCCAGAGGATGCTGTGATCAGAATCGGCTCCTCTGACGGTGGCAGCTGATACGAAGAGCTGCCGATGATGCTGCAGATCTGCTTTGAGATGTTTGGTGCTGCATTCAGGGCCTTATAGCTGCCATTAAAGACACAGAGGTCGCGACCTTATCATCAAATCTTGTGTCAAATCTCTTTTGTCATCTTAAAATGTGTCTGGAAATGATAGAAGTAGTCAAACCAGGCTATAAAAACACTCCTCATCCATCTATAAAAAACGTGGCTACGACCCTGTCTGCTATTGTATTTCTATTATTCGTATTGTTGTAGAAAATTTAAAATAATGAGTCTTATAATATGCCTTAATCTTACTTATGCCCAGACACTATACTACAGATATTCATTATAGGTATCAATAATAATATCTGATTTCTCTTATTCTCATAATTGTGGCCATTCTGGCTAATTGGTCATGCTAACTTAAATTGTACATAAATCATGTCAAATGTTTATCTACAAACCCAAACAGAAGTAAGCTAGGCTAATTAGCCCCCTGGATTAGCCACAGTTTCTAACTTGTTTATTAGAGCCATGTTTATCCAAAACAGAGTACACAGAGGAGGCTAAATCAAAGTATAGAATCATGCAGCAAATAGCTAGCTTGGTTAGCCGTTTAATTGTCCTATAAGTAGCCTACAGCCCTATGCAGTTAAAGCTAATCCAAGAGGCTAATCTGTGTGTACTTTAATTTGGACTCGGAGGGGTCTAAATAGATAGTATGCTAGCTGGCTAACCTAACAGCTAGCTCCGGTAGCCAACATCTTGACCCATAGGCTAAGTACATCTTTATGTAGTTATAGCTACTATAGCTAATCCATGGGGTTAATTTGTGTGTTTGTTTTTGTTGAAATTGGCTAATTAACAGCTATCTTGGTTAGCCGTCTAGTTGCCCCATAAACACAACCCTATGCAGATAGCTAGCCTACTATAGCTAATCCTGAGTGCAAATATCTGTGTTTACTTTCATTTAGACTGAGAGGGGTTTAAAGTGTGCTAGTTGGCTAATTTAACGGCTAGCTCTGTTAACTAACAAATTGACTCATAGGCTAAGTAGATCTTTAAGCTATGTAGTTGGCTACTATACAGCTAATCCAGGAGGCTAATTCTGTGTAGTCATTTTCATTAGGACTCAGAGGGGTTTAAGTAGGTAGTTTGCTAGTTGGCGAACCTAACAGCTAGTGCTGTTAGCCAACAAATTGACCCATAGGTTAAGTAGAACTTTATGTAGTTAGCTACTATAGCTAATCACGAGTACTAATTTCTGTGTTTAATTTCCTTTGAACAAATCTTATACAGCTAATCCAAAAGACTAATCTGTATTTACTTTTATTTGGATTTAGAGATAAGCTTGCATATGACTCAAAATGACCACAATTTTGAGAATAACACCCATATTGAAAAATACTGGAATGTCCCTTTATGGATGTCAATAGTAGGCTACCTGCAGATGTACGACAAAAAAAAAAAAAAATCTCTTGAATTTCCATACAAACAAAACGTATTTTAACTCCTCTATTTTGCTCATTGTGCACTGCAGCCATGTGTCATCAACCAGGACAAAGTTTACGTGGCCCCAGAATAAGGAATATATTCAGATCTTTATCGAAACATATTAGTCTATAACCCTCTTCGTTTCCAGGTGTGCAGAGAGTTGTGCATCTTTATGGCAGGAGAAGAGAAGCTGCACATAGTAAACTCTTTGTTGTCTAACGGGAGGCACTTCAGTCAATTCTATAATGAGACGGGGTTCAAGGCACTAGAAACTAATTTTAGATATATCTATGAAATTTGTTAAATATTACTGCGTTCCTTCTTCAAACTGTTAAAAAGTGGGTCACAAATCACATAAAAATGATCCCATGCTCTCCGTCGTCGAAGCTTTAAATAAATGAAAAAGGAGGATGTTATTTCTGAAGTGTCATTTTTTTAAAGAGATCATCAGATATGTCTCTTCTGATATTTTTTTTTCCTTGTTTTTGTTTTTTTAAGCAGATTTGTCCCCTCGGCAGTTAGCTCCGTCATGCACCGTATCCTGTCGTTAGCGTGACAATAATGAGGATCATCATCATCATCATCATCATCCCCATCTCCTGAGGTCCCTCCACAACTGCAAGCAATTTAATACTGTAGTCATGCATTGAGTATACATAGCTATACCATAGCTAATTAGGCCATAATGCTTTAGTATTTTTGACATGCCATGATCTTCGAAAAAGTAGTGTTCCTGTTCCCTTAATGCTTTTAACATTCAACACGTAAATGCTCCAAAATAAATTAAATCATAATAAATAGCCAGTGCACTTTTGGTGAAAACAAATGAGAGAAAAATATTCCAGGAGGAGAATGATGAAGGTCAAAGAAGAAGAAATCAAAATGAGGTAACGTCTTGTGCATGCCAATATAAGAGAGAAGAGAGTCTCCACATGCTTTTATATAAAGGAGTGTTGCATGGCGTCATACATGGAACCTCCAGCCGACCTGTAGCAGCAGCAGATAATCCTCCACAAGGCTCGGCACACTTCCTGTTTGTTTCTGATATAAGGTGCCTGAAAAACATCCATCAACATCTGGCGTTGGGTTTTCCAAAATGTTCCTGGATGTGCCGTGGAAAAAACACGCCTCAACTTCAACTGTAATCCACAAAAAAAATGTGTCGTCCTCGGGCGTGTTCCTCAAATCTCAGTTGGGCTTTGTTGTTGTTTTTTTAGTTGAGTCTATTACACAAAGCCTGGTAGGTGTCGGGGAGATGTTTTGATAAATTCTTGTGTTAATTGTGCCCTCATGCGTTCCAATTTAGTAATTTTGAATGTCTATATTTAACTCTCAAACCTTTCTGCCTTTTATTAAACTAACTTTTCTATTTTCTTATTTTTATCTTCTTATCATGTTGTTGAAAGGTGCAACACAAATAAACTTTAGGGAATTTGATTCCCTCAAATTTACTAAATCTTGCTCTCAAGTGGCTTTGGCACTGTATACATGTATACAGATACAGTATTTTAAAAAATGGATATTTTCCTCTACGTTTTGGCCTCTCGTCCACACAAAAACTAAGTTTTGAGTCACAAAAACGGATATTTTTGAAAATGCCTTCGAAGGCAACTAAATCCGTCAAATACCGCCGCTTAGTCAGTGCCCCTCGGTATTGGAGGCCGACGCATGCCGTACCCCTCTAGCGTTACTTTTGGACGGACCAGGGACGGCGTTTCAAGATATGGTCGTTACATCTACAGTCTCCTTTCAAAATAAACTTCTGTTTTTACAGCAAGTTAGGTTTAGGCAACTACTTAGGTAGGGTTAGGAAACGGTCGTGCTTGACGTTGGACCAACGATACCAACGAGTCATGTGGCTAAAGACTGTCAACGTGACAAAACAAGTTAACGTTACTTTTAGTTTCATACGGGAAACGAACACCATCCACCTCCCCGCCCGCCTGCCCGCTCTTAGTGGACTTTCACGCTATTAATACTACGTTATTTAGTCCACCTCAGCACCTGTGGTTTAAAGTCCGCCAAAAATGACGCTTTTGGATTCAGCCCGGCCGGAGTGGAAGGAAAACTTTCGCAAGTCCAGAGTATCGTATTGTTGACGTAGACTTTATCGCCACCTACTACCCAGCTTGGAGATGTTTCTGAGCTCGAGTGTGGATGGAGATATTTTGTAAAACGAAGGTTGTGTGGATAGAATTCTTTTTTAAACAGAGGGTAAGATATCCGTTTTTAAAAATATCTGTATTAGGGCTGTCAAAGTTAACGCATTAACGCAAATTTGTTTGCCATGTTATGATTTGAGCATATTTCTTGTTGCTAAACGCAGTACCTGTGAGGGTTTCTGGACAATATCTGTCATTGTTTTGTGTTTTTCATTGATTTACAATAATACATATATACATACATTTTCATAAAGCAGCATATTTGTCCAGTCACATGTTGATAAGAGTATTTAATGCTTGACAAATCTCCCTTTGAGGTACATTTTGAACAAAAACAATGTGCAGTTAATTTGCGATTAATCGTGATTAACTATTTTAATTGATTGACAGCACTCATCTGTATACATGTGGACAGGGCCTTAATTTGCCCCTCACCCCAGTCCCCCCTCTTCTTCTCTCCTGTGCATCCACGAAAAACTCCAGAACAACATTGTTTTCATCTGAATTCATCTAAAACACGCTGTATTTCTATAAATTACATTTAAGAGACGTCAAAGACATCAGAAAGTTGTGCTTTAACAGCCTAAATCTGTAGTATACCTATACATCTTGGTTAAAAAGTCAATATCCTACTGCACTTTTTTAAAAAATGAGAATTTGCGAGTGATATATTTTAAAAAGAAGCACGGAGGAGCAATGGAGACTATAATATCCTGACTTTTGTCTTGCATTTGGGGCAAACTCCAGAAACACAAGTTCCTACATTTCCCATTGTGCAACTTGACAATAACTCCCATAATGTCTCTCTTCCTGTCTGGTAATGTTTGGAATGATTATAAGCGAAGCAGCAGGGGTCGAGTCACTGTCACTGCCTCGTAAACACCCACATCTTTCAAACTACAAATTCCTAAAATGAGCGAATAATTTATCAAAAATGTCCCCCGACACCTGCTGATCTTTGAGCCAAACAAGTCTGTCGTTGTGATTTCAAGAAATAACTGAGCCTCTTCCTTTTAATAAACGTACCACGTGTGCCTTGATCTTTTCAAGTCTTCACACACGTTTGAATGGATCAATGCAAAAGAAGAATAAAATGCACCAATGGAGATAAAGCATCGAGATATTTCTACACTATGTACAGCGGTGCGCCGGTCGCCGCCTCACACGTCGGTGAGCAGCTTCCCCTTGTTCACACAG
>CAKALG010000165.1:0-13942 GCA_916700815.1 Helicolenus hilgendorfi | reverse complement strand
GTGCCGCTGACTCTGACGTCATGTTTGTATTTTCATGTGTGCCTGTGTGTACATGCCTCTTTATTTGTGTTGCCTGGTTATAGTTGGTCTTGTTTGGCTTTGTCTCTCTCTCTCTGTGTGTGTGTGTGTGCTTCTGTGGAAGCATGGGAGTCACTTATATGTTCACCCTGCTCTTAGCTCACTTCAGAAAGGCAAGGTGGTATTGTATTTATGAAGCAAGCATGACATTTTCTGCCGCTGACACTCTCCCGTACTAAAGTTATAAACAGACTCCAGAGAAGGCCACCTCCTATAATTATTCGCTCACTTGACCCTGAGTGAACAGAGGAGTTGCTTTCTCCACGCCAAGTTGTTTTGCATTTACATGAACACAAGCATGTAGACATGGAGTATTTTGCATGCCAAATTGTGGCTTTCACACACTACACCATGCATACACTAACGCACACAAACACCATACTTGCCGGTGGAATCATTATTTCCTAAGGTGTATGTTGTCTTAGTGTTTTTACTGCTTCAGTCCTGCCAGTGTCATGCTTCTATAAAGCTGTCAATGTCAGTGTAGGCCCCTGCAAGTCTGCTGGTGTAAATCCCTCGTAAGGCAACAGTCTTGTGTTTTTGTGGACCTGTTTATCAGCTCAGGTGAACTGCCACCTTGCCAGGTCACCTTGTTGGCCCGTTAGCACCATGTTTCTCAGTGATTTCAACTCACGCAAGCTGCAGGTTTAACAGCTTATATAATATGATAATTGTATAGTTTTTGTCTAACACAAGGCTTCAAGGAAGTCAGAGAAACTTGAATTTTAAGGCAAATATATGACAGAAATGTACTCTTGCCAAAAGTAGGAATTATAATACCCACCAGCAGGTATCTTAAATTACCTTGTTTTGGAGCTTGTAATAGTCGCAGACTGTGCCGCATTCTATCGCCCATGTCTCAGTTTGGCATGTAGACACAAGGCTGGTGGGAACCACGTTTTCCAGAAGTCACATGACATGTTTCCAGTCTATTGGCAATGCCAAACCAAACGGCCAAGCTGCATACACTCCATACAGTACATGCAGCTGGTTTAATTCCAAAATATTCTGGGAATGGATCCACCAGAGGTGGTGTGTGTCTGTCTGTCTGTGTGTGTGTGTGTGTGTGTGGTAGCCTGTGTGAGGACATGTGCGTGTGTGCTTGTCATAATGAGTATGTATGCACCATGCCAGCTTCCAGTGCCCACATCCACCTATCCAGCAGGCTGTAGTGCAGTACACATGTCCCGCCTGGGCCAAGCCAAATAGCTGCTTTCCCTCCTATTCTCCCACAGCCTCGGAGCCAGACCAGCAGACAGCAGACAGGCACGCTCCACCTCTTAGAAAAGGCCAGATACCACAGCACACCTTGCTCACAGCACATAACAGAGTGCCACAATGTACCGCAGTGTGCTGGACGCCTCATTGGACAGGTTTGGCCATTTGGTGGAAGGTTTTGTTAAAATAAGACTCGTTAAAAGCTGAGTATATGGCTGGACCGCGTATGGTCAGTATGTGAATTTGTGGCTAAATTGCTACACAAATAGTCAGTGGTCATGTCTATAATGTTAGAATCTAGCGCTACATGTCCACCAGATCTGGCGAAGACACTAGGGGACGCGCTGCTCCACTCAACTGGTCGTTCAAACAGTGAGGTACCCGATTGTTGAATGCATCTGATTGGTCCCCGGTTTTCTGCTCGCTGTTTCAAACAGTAAACAACACGGCGGCCCGGTCGTAAATCTTCTGTTATTCCGTCTAAACAATCCACCAAAATCTACTTCTGAAAACATTTTAAGCAAGAAATAGGCGATGCCACTGCTGAATCTCGTTTCATTTTAGAACTAGATCGCCCAGTTGACAGCTCGGTCCAAGTTTCGTGAGTCGAACACGTCATGCTGGACGAGCTCATTTGCATAAAGGACCGTTCCCGACTTTTTATTTTGAAAGAGCAACGGCCAATGAGGACATTCCAACACTCGGCCGACCAATTGTGTAACGTCATCGCTCACTCAGTGACAGACTTTTGCGTTTGTAGGGCTGGCCCTCTGCGGTCCGGCCAAAAACAGTTACATATGGCCAATCCAATTGAGAATTAAACCAATGGCAGCCTTAAAAAAAAAACTCTTCAACAAAAGCTTGCCAGTCAGTTTTATATCAATGTTACTTTTCTTCCATAGGCATGTTTTCAACTTGAGTGCATTTGTTGAAACTGCCATTCAGGAGCATTGCCTTTAAGTATCAAATGAAACCAGTAGCAGCAGTTGAAGAGGTCAAGAGTCTGAAGGGTCTTTCTGCAGTAATAGGCGTGCACAGGACAACTCTGGCCTCTCCGGAGAGAGCACCAAACACCTGACCTTCCCACAACATTCAGCGGGAGTTCAGATTGTAAGGATTTATGAGAGAAGGTGAGAGGCTCTGGCATATAGGCTCTGCCCCATGACCGACCCTCGGGGGGGTCCCGCTCTCCCTTGTGTGTTGACAGCGTTACTGCGCATGTGGACCCCCTGAAAGATTGGGTGTGCTTTTTCTCCCAATTGTTCTGACCCCTATAAACTGTGGCCTGGCTACCAATAGGCTTTTCCGCTTGGAATATCTCACCCTTAAATGGATCTCTCAGGTATAGGGGCCTCTCAACGTGTGCCTCCAGTGGGCTACAGGAGCCCCAGGACTGGGTTCATTAACTCTGCATTGATTGCACGAGCTTTGAAAACGTCCGGCGACGGCAGGGATAATATGACTCTATGAAAAGGCATTTGGGAGTCCCCAAAGACTAATTATTGCACAGACAAGTAGGTTTGTAAAGGTTTAAAGGTGTGCCTTGTATAAAATCCACATTTCTCCCATTTGAATTGTGAGAAGCCTTGTTTGAGTAACTATTAACCTCCATATTATCATAACAAGGAGGTGTTTATTTTGCATTAACAGTAACTTTTCTTCATTGTGCAAACAAAGACTCCCCGGCTTTTGCAACTTTATTAATTAACAGCAACAATATGTTTTACAGTTTCTTGCTTATCTATGCGAAAGTGACTTTTTCCCACCAGAGGAGCCTGGTCAGAACACGATGCCAGTTATATTTCTGGAGCAGTCCTCTGTTTAATGCTGTGTCAGGCCTGTCCATGCTACTGCCTGTGGAAACTGGCCTGGGTGTGATTGATGAAGGCCCTAATGTGCTGGGCCCTCCCAGGTGAGCGGGCCCTCAGAAGTGTAGTGCTTCGAGGCGCTGTGCGATAACATTGGAGCTGTCCTCCTTGCCACCGTCCTGCTAGGAGCCTCATTCATCATGAGTATGGGATACTGCTCGCTGCACAGCAGGGCTCGAATGGGATTCGACCTCTCTTTCCAAGGGTGTTACAGGGGAAATGGCACTCCCAATATGACTCAGCTTTCAAAAGAGCATTCATGTTGTCACATAATCAGTATGCAGTGCCCTTCAAGTCGTTTGAATTATGAGTTACAGAATATCTTTTAAAAGACGCTTGAGACATGCATACTGTTCACTGAGCAGAGAGGATCTGCTACAGGAGTATATCTAACTCTGCTGATGAGATGAGCTGAGGTGATCCGGGTCGTGCCACAACCTCCCAGGAGCCGTCCCACTCCTCATTCCTCCAGACTTTTTTTGCGAGAGAAAGCAGTGTGGTTTCCAGGTCCTGATGGGCTCGCTGGCAGATGGGACCGAAACTCTCACTGAGCTCCTCTGTTCCTTATTGCTCCTGGAGAGGCAGGGATTTACTGCGACTACGCGATTGTTTTTGATACGTCTTTACCCATGGTATCCCCATGCAGCAATTATTGTGTGAATAGAGTTATTATACACGTAGGCCGACCGCTACTTCAGTTCAAAGAATCACTAGAAGTGACACAACATGCAGCGTTCCCTGTAGCTTCAGAAATGAACCTCTTGAGGTCATTTTAAGAGGATACGGTGTAAGTGTTAGTTCATGCATTAGTTGTATTTAGGGTTGCAACTAACGATTATTTTCATTGTTGATTATTTTCTCGATTAATCGATTAGTTGTTTGGTCTATAAAATGTCAGAAAAGGGTGAAAAATGTCGATCAAAACCCAAGATGACATCATCAAATGTCAGTTTACTGTCATAGAGGAGTAAAGAAACCAGAAAGTATTCACATTTAAGAAGCTGAAATCAGAGAAATTTGACTTTTTTTTCTCAAAAAAAATACTCAAACTGATTAATCAATTATCAAAATAGTTGGCGATTAATTTAATAGTTAGCAACTAATCAATTAATTGATCACATAAAATTATAAGAAAATGTACAGTTTTTTAAAACATTAACACAACATTTTTTTCTCACCCATGAAGGATTATTAGATAATAATTATCATTTAGAATATGCATAATAATCCAATTAATCTTGAATGAGTGCAACAGTTTAATATAATAACCATGTCCTGCAAAAAAATCTAGTTTTTTTATCCCCCCTTAAAATGACCAAAAGTATTTGATGTATTTTATTTCTTTTAATGTCAAAGCATTTGATTGTATTCACAATGAATTCAACATTATGTTCTTCATGTTGTCAAAAGCTTAACAGTGCATTATTACCAGCAACTGGACTGGTGTGATAACATCAACCATAAAGTGTAACCTACATTTTAGATAAAATATCAACAGTATTTATAATATGCAAAATTGTCAATTTCATGTCCTTTGCTTAATTGCATCTGCATTTCTGTTTTGTATTCATAGTCTAAACTTTCTTCATTATAATAATATGTCTCTCTGTAAACAATGACATGGCTGTTGGTTGTTGAAATAAGTGTTTGTCTTGGTGATGCATTTGGTTGCCACAGCCCTTTGTAAGCACAGGACACATGTTTCATATTCCTCCCCTTTAATTAGGCCGGACTGGAAACACTGACCACACTCCTTGTTTTTTCGGTGTAAGCCTGTGGAAAGGTGTGCGGTGGGCCTGAGAAATTAATGCATGCATGGCATCTCTCTCCGGTACCTGCACGATTTATAACCAAGCATGTTGGACTGGCCGTGAAGTGGTCAGACTTTTAAAAAGCATGTAAAACGAGGCTTAATATCAACATCTGACAGTTTGTTACTAAGCCAGTTACCACCGATAAACAAACACAAACTCCTTTTCTATCACTTTTTTGAAAGGTCTTGAAAGTGAACCAAAATATTCTCTGTGGTGACTGCCGTGCCCAAGTTTGAA
The DNA here is from genome assembly GCA_916700815.1 of Helicolenus hilgendorfi. NCBI lineage: Eukaryota > Metazoa > Chordata > Actinopteri > Perciformes > Sebastidae > Helicolenus > Helicolenus hilgendorfi. Next base: position 8,727 of record CAKALG010000165.1, on the reverse strand, counting down.
TAAGGCAGTTCATGTTTAACCACCGGTTATATTTCACCAGAACTCATGCCTAAATTTGTACTGCGTTTGTATGTCCAAATGAGTGGGTGGCTGTATCACACGTACTGGTTGTCATCAGTTTAGTAGACAGAGCAGGTACAGTATTTTATGATTCTGCCACTTAAGATTTGCAAATATACACTCAATCTTTTCAGTATGTGTTAAGGGATGCTATGTATTATCTGAGCAGATAGTCAAAAGACAGGTCTTTGACCTTAACGGTCAACATTTACAACGAAACACCTGAAAAACGTTCCAGTAAAAACAGAGATGGGCAGGGTTTCCCGTCTCGGACCAAAATACACAAAAATGACCCTCGCTTTTTTTCTATTAAAAGACATGTCAAGAATAGGCCCCTTTTATGAGGCTCTTTCACCTTGTTTGTTTTCCCTAGAAATTCAATGAAGGTCAAGTTGGTGGAGCAAACAAAAAAAAGACTGTAAAAGTGGAAAATAGCCGGCACGGGGACAGCAAGGAAGATGCCACCCTGAGTCATTCTGTCTTTACAGTAATGATCCCTGTTTTTCTTTTCTCTCTCACTTTCTCCAGGTTGTTAGGAGTCATCAGCTGATGGAAATTCATGAGCAAAGCCTTGTGTGAAACTGGTCATGCTTACAGTTTCTCAGCTACTGCAAATCCAGTCACTCTTTCCCACATGTAGGACGACAACACAGTATTTTACTGTACAATAAACCACAACAGATTGTTTGTTCTGTATTATTGATTTGGCAGTAAGGCAGCAACTAAAAGGTTTGTTATGCAATTGACCCTTTGCTAAGTCCCGCCCCTCAAACTCAGACTGGCCAATCATAGCGTATCATCGGCCAGCTCCGACCACGGTCCGCCAACTATCCGGCTCCATAGACTCTCATGCAATCGTTCCAGGTTTTCTTCATTTTCACGCTGGTTTCGTCGATTTTGGAGCTGATTGTAGACTCTTCTTTCTACTTCTCTCTGGAATTGCTTTTTCATTTTTCCAAAAATTAGGAGTGTGTGTAGTTTTAGGAGTAGCAGTTTCTTCCTGCCGTGAGGGACAGTTATCTCTTTTCTGTGTCTTCCTGTCTTATTTCTCCTTGAATATCCACATAGAAATATGTATTATGGAGCTTCGTATTCGATCTAAAACCGTCAACTGCAAGATGTAATATTTACACAACACGCCAACATGCCAAGTTCCGGTCACGTGACCGGAGCACAGCCGATAGGAACGCTCTCTCTCTGAAATGACCTGTGATTGGTCAAAGTCTCCCGTCACAGGCTAGATTTTTTTAAAGCCTGAAAACAGAGTCATGAGGAGGTGTAGAAGTCTAGTTTTCTCTCAGAACGCTTGAATTACAATATGCTGAAAGGTTATTATGGAATTTTTGCCCAATGATAACAAAAATATACTGCCTACTGCCACTTTAACACACACAAAGGCACCACACAAAGTGAACAATGTGCCGCCCACACACTTTTTCTCACACTGTATATCTTACCCAGCAAACAGGTAACCTTCAGGGAATTTAAAGGTATTTAAAAAAAAACTTTAAATAAACTTCAAGGGGCATAATAATACATTTTTAAGCACATTTAGTCTAACTATTGTTTATAGTTTTTGTAATCGATTGATTTGTAATCACTATCATTGAATTTGTTTCTCCAATACTGCTTTGATATTCACACAATTTTTCCAAAAAAAACTCAAAAACCCAACTGCTGTTTTCAGCCTTTATTAATCGGAAGTGTGTTCAGCTCGCTGCCCGTATATCTGCTGTGCACCTACACACATAGTGAGGTCAGAAGAATTAGGGTTGAAAAAAAAGTTTGTTTTTAATTCTAAATAGAAACCAGTGAGTTCATATGACATGATGATTTGATGTCGCATGGCCGTCATTATAATCCATGAAAATATGAAGAGACATATGTATTGGATTTCCTCGTATAGAGACAGCGTCGAGGAGCATTTGCCAGCTACGTCGACCAAATGCAAATGTTTATTTTAAAAGAGATGTTTGAATATTGTTTTATTTCTATATACTTGTAGACTTGGCTCAGCAGGTGAGTCTGTCTTGGAGACATGTTTGAATTGAGAACCTGGATTCAATTCGGAGTCTATATACCGGGACAATGTGAGTAGAAGGAAAGCTGTGATAAGAGAATCTGTGTCACCGTATCCAAGTAAAATAAGCGAGAGACTGGCATACTTTATTTTTGAACATGGTCATGGAATATCAGGCCTGCCCGGTGGAAAAATACCGCAGGTCAAATCAAATCCAGGGTGTCACTTCTGTAGTCTTCCGAGAAGTTTTTGGGAAATTTAAGTTTACTTTTCATTATGTTTGTACAGGGTTGCGTTTCATGTGCAATAAAACACCTTTCGGGGTTACTCCAATAAAATATGAAATTCTTGAATGTGTGTTGCAAAAAGTCTGCTGGCTCAACTAAAAATCTGCCTACATGGAAGATTGTACAACTGGACCAAGGATTTTAAATCAAACTGCTGCTGCTACTGCTCAGACATTATTCATTTCGATCTCAATCTTTTGGGCTATTTTTTTTAATGAGATGTTTACAGTCTAACATTGGAACTATTATCAACCCAGTGAGGATGATGAGGATAAATCAAAAATACTGTATAAAGGGGGCAACCCTTTGCTGGTGAAATCAATCAGTCAATCAGCCTAGCGAGTGTGACTAAAGTGAGTTATAACAGTAGGCTTGTGTCTGGACGCTATGGGAGGGACAATTTTCTATTCCTCCTTAAGTAAATACTACATATGCAGTGGGTATTAGGCTCCATCACAATCCCTGGTTATTTGGCAGGCTGTTGCTAATGGAAGCATGGTCTTGAGTGGACGTCACAAGCACAAGGCTGAACAAAGAGGCCCTTTCTGTGGGCCAGAAGGTGCTGAAAGGCAGGCTGAGGGTGGCAGGTCTGCATGGAGCACCACTATCATGCTGGGCGTCATATACCAAAGCTCATAGACAAAGGTGAGGCATGTTATCGCCACCCTCGTTGCCTCGGACCTCTGCTGTGGGGTAAGATCAGTTAGTAAATACTGTTGCGTGACATTTGGAGATGATGAGGCGAAGTGCTTCTTCAACTAATGCAGAATTTCTCTTGGCTCTGTTTGCACCAGACACTGAGGTAACCTCTTTAAAAGGACACCCTTGATAATAATTTGCACTTATTACATGCATCTAACAACTCATTAAGCATTTACAGTCAAACACAGGAAGTGGTGTGTGCTGAGGAAGGCACAAAAATTGCTGCATTCTGCCCAGTTTCCTGGATTGAATGATGGGATCCGAAAGCAGACGTGGCAACGCTTCATACCTCATTGATTCTCTGTGCCACAGTGTTTTTGCATCATATAACATCGTAATTTAGACCACATGTGCCCACACATGCCCTCCAGAATAGGAAGAGGTGAATGTCTGAGACAGTTAGCAGAGAACGTAAAACACAGCCCGTCAAAACACTTAACGTTGGGTTTCTCCAGTTTAGGAATTGAGAGAAAAACAGGGTGAGGAGACGTATTCACTACCAACTTGTATTATATTCAGCTGCTGAGCTTGTAAAACACAACTTGATATAATGGCTTATATTCATAAATGCATGTGTCTCCTCTCTCTACACATACCATTTGTGCAGTTTTTGGAGCCATCTTTATTATTTTTTTTATTATTTGGGGGGGGCTTTCTGAGGGTGTAAGTAACAGAACTCATGCTGCTTCGATAGCCAGAAGCAGGTCTTTCAAATGTATGTGTTTACAAGTTTAATATTGTTCCTAATTGGAAAGGATACAATTCTACCAGCTCATTGGCATTTAGCACTAAACAGATAAAACGACAAATAAAACAAGAAATGAATATTATGTCTGGAGCGAAATCCAAACAAAACACATTTTTCTATACTGCATTACAATTGTGCATGTAAAACACATCATCATCATGGACTACGACCTTGCCATGACCTTCCCATAACCTGATCAACCACAGTAAGTGGAATAAAATGTGCACATACAGTAAACATGTCCACTTTCATAATTACAGTTATTATTTTAACATTATTGCACAGCTTTGTTGAATATTCAATTCTGATTCAATCACGGCGTCTGTTATTTCTTTATAACAGACTGTTGCTATGTATAACAGACCATTGCTATGGGCACAGTTTTGATGTCGGACTCCGGCAGACCATTTTTGTATCAAATTGTTGATTTCTTAAGTAAGTAGCCATTTAATAAGCGGGATAATGTACAGCTAGCGGGTTATTGTTGTGGAATAAACCCCTTCAAGGCGATGCAAGACCCCCCTGCTGTTAGGGTTTATTTCACAAAAATGACCAGCTCACTGTACATTATCCCTTTCATAGCTGATATTCCTCTTTCTACCCTCTAAGTGTGTCAATGAGAGGCAGAGCAATGGGTGGGCCATACCGTATGGCACATTTCTGAAGCTGTGAACAGGGAGGGCTGAGCGTGCTAACCAAAGGAAAGCCTCAGGGCCACGCGACAGGACCCGTGGAGCCACTCCAGTGATCCCCCAGCCACCACATACAGTCTGCCTTTTACCTCCTTGTGTGTACACAAAGGGGAACTTATCCCAGTCCCCCCGCCCTCGCCCTTACCACCCCTCCTTCCCCCTCCTGCCCTTCATAATGAGATGGAGTCAAGTCCTGCCACTGCATAATAAAAACCTGCCTCCATTGCCAAACAATCACAGCAGGCCGGGAAGGAGAGATCATCTAAAATCAATCCAACAGAGGATGGGTGACCTGATACTGCCGGCTTTCTTCCATCTCTCATGTAGTGTAGAAGCAGCAGAGCTCCACATGGATCTGTTCATTATTAAGCTTCTGGTCAGGCTGGGGTTTCACATGATACAGTGCACTTTTGTATGCCATGTGTATATGAAATATAATATGCTAATCTAAAATAATAATAAAGGATTTTTTTTTTATTTTTAAGTTAGTGGTTAGCAGTCAAGTTGTCATCAGTAAAACATTATGTTTAAGAGAAAATACATCCATAGGTTAACATACAGCCAAGAGAAGTCTGAAATCCATCTCTCTCATTGTGTCTGAGCTCCGCTGGCCACGTGTGTTGGATCTGTCACCAGTAGAGAGTATACTGTAAAACGTTACGTTTCCTCTGGCAGTGCCTTTACAACACAGGAGCACGGAGGCCACACACAGCTCCCAGAGATCCAGAGATGAGGGTAAATAAACCGGGGGGAGCCATCCTTGACACCATGTGTGGCTACGTACAGTGCAGACTGGTGGGAAAACAAAGTTGGGTCAAGCGTGATTAACGCCTGCACCTTTTCTCAGGATGCCCTGTTACGATCGTGTGTGGCGGACCCCAAAAGCTTGATCTGTGAGGTCAGAATTGAGCTCGACCGACATAATATTAGAAATCTCAGAATTGTAATATTCATGTAGAGAGACACAGAATAGTTTTTTTATGATTGATAATTTGAGTGTTTGTCTTGATATCATTCTCAACCAAAGGTAATGCATGGTGATTTGCTGTACTACTAATCAAAAATAGTGTTGATTTAAGTAGACTCATGTTTTAAAGGGACTGTTTGTAACTTCTTACATGTATAAATCATTGCGGGTTGGTTTCCCATGCGGGCTCGCGTGTGGCTACCATGTTCAGACTCAACCGCAAAGTTACATCTAGTGCAGCCCGTCTTGCAAAACTGTGTCAACTCTTCCTGCTCCAGCCCCCTGACTGTGGTCAGAAGACAGACTGGACTGTCGGTGTTGCTGACTTGGCAAATTTCTCGCTAGAATTAGCAACTTTTGGAGCTAGAGCTGATGGCTATTTTCATTGGAAGAGTTGGCAACACTGGACTTGTTTTTTGGGTTGGATCATTTTTTTAATCTAGCGTACCCTTGCTAGTTTCTCAACATTCTCAACCCTAGTTTTAATGCCCTTTAGAATAACACATAGAAGCATCACCAACATCATTTGCCAGTGCTATTCAAATACCATTACAAATTACTATTGAAAAATAAATAAGTTTTATGATGTAGCAATAATTGCAAAAACAACTTAGTTAGGTTTAAGCAAGATCACGGTTTGGGTTAAAATGAGTACTTTGTTACGGTTAGGGGACCTTTGTTGTCATGGTTACACTAATAAACACTTGTTTAAGGTTAGGGACCAGTCATGGAAAAAAACCCGGTGTTGACTGTCAGACCGTCCGATGTTTTGCTGATCCAACCATCCACCCCGACCTCCTCCCACATTGTTGCTTTATAACAACGTCCCCTTTCTTCCTCCTATATGCTACTGTCATGATTAATATGGCCACAAGGTGGCTTGACACTCGGATGTCGTTTTGGGGCTCTTGCTCAAACGGCCGATGCTGTTGTTGTTTTTCTTTGGTTATTATCCGGAGAAATCTGTCAGATCTCTTTTTGCTTCTTCTTCTTGAAAATGAGTTCAATGAATTACTGAGGAATGCCTAAAGCAGGGCCTCCAGGCTCAAGCTGTTTGTCTGATGTATTTACGACTATAGGCTAATGTTTGTATTACAAGTGTTTCCATAATTTTTTGCTGTGGGATTAAAGTGTGAAGTAGTTAGATTTATCTTTGTGCAGTGGGAGAATGTTAGGAATGTAGTTGGACAGCTCTGAACTCTAACTTGACAGTTAATTCTGGCCATAAATGCGTCACTAGAGGTTGAAAATTGTTAGCTATCCAGGTTTAAATGAATGCGTGTGGATCAGATGAAGCCTAAATCAGATTTTTGGGGGGTACTCAAGTAAGTGCCAATCAAGACAGATTGTTTATCCAAGAAAAGCCTGTAAACATGCACCCGAGTTCAGCCCCTCTACAGGTTCTCTGTGAATGTCACCAGGTGCCGCGGAGCATTCACTTTACAGTATTCCAGAGCAAAGCAAGCCATCGTCACCAGGATTGAGAGTGACAATGCTGACATCTCAACAGAAATACACTCTGAAACGTGCACGCCTAATCTGTATTCCTAAGTAGGATTTGCCTCCAAATTGCTCCATTGCATGTGGTCCTTCTGTTTGTTGTCGTCCATTGCCGCACATAGACTTTAAATAAACACAGCTTTGATAAGCTAGGGGCCAGACAGTAACCTCTGACCCATAGCAGTTCCGATCGGAGTCCTGGGGCATGAGGTTCACCAGGTGACACAAGCATAGCTTTAAATTAGCGGCCCTTTTCTTCAGAGGGAGGTCTATAAACACTGCGAGTGGATGAGGGAGTGTTGGTAGGAAATTGACTTTGTCCAGAGTGTGTTGACCGGGAAGAGAGCAGAGGTTAAGAGGCTTAAAGGAGGCTCCAACGACTCCCAAAATAATCACTATCAAAATGTTAAAAGCTTTAATTTTGTTACACTGTAAAACTGATGTTTATTTGAATAGCAGTGATCTTTTTATACGCAAGTTTTTCAGTCATGTTGCTGTATTATTGTTTTCCGATTCTTTAATTTTCTACCTTCCAACTCTCACTAAACTTCTTTCTCTCCCTCAAAGTGTGCATATACACACTTTTAAAATTAAAACAGTTTCCCAAGACGTCTGAAGCTAAATTAAAGAAAATAATTTATAAAAATAAATTATACAAATATTTCCTTCTGCAGAATAAGGGTCCTAGGCTTATTTGTAGTGGACGTGGCCATGGGTGCAGCCAGCCAGTGGCAGTCTGAGGCCTCTTTGTAGGCCGTCGAACATGCACCAAACCACAAATTATCATTGGAGCAGGACAGGCCTCCTGCACCATAACCAGGCCCACCCCTGCCTCCCCGAAAGCTTCGGATTTATGGCATGTGTCCAAATAAACATGTCTGAACGTTGTGGCAGAGAGTAGCCGTGGGCGAGCATGCATCTGATCTCACACCTGTATGAGTGACGTGGCCCGCTGCCAGGGAATACAACCGCACACTTTCTTAAATAAATGTTAAAAGATTAATTCATGTATGCATACATGATGTTCAGTATCTCTCCTTGGCCCTATACATGTCTCTTGCTTTTTAGCTTTCCTTCCCTTTCGCCACTTCCCGTTCTCACCGTGTCTTTGCTTAATTCAGTAAACTTTTTTTTTCATGGTAAATGAGGTGTGCTGTAAAGTCAACATTGCTTAGAGATGTTTACTTTTGTCTCTGTATAATTTCTGGTCTGTACAGTAGTCACACTTATGCAGGTAGAGTGCTGAGTGGAAATCTTTCCAGCGGTTGTTCGTCATTTGTAACCATCTACCAGGGTGGGATTGCTCATTTTAATATTCCCTTGCCCGTTGGAGGGATTAGGGGCATTTCTGCTTCTGCTGGTGGTTTTGCAAGTTTTGCCTGACTATTAATAACACAGTGTTAGAGGGTACTCTATGTATTAATTACTGTTCATACATTTATGCAGTTAATACTCTACAGAGCAGTCATTTTGGATGTTCTTGTAATGTTGAAAATTAGAAAATAATATAATACTATAATAACATTTATTAATACATCCCAATATGTCACAAAAAAAGACATTTATAAGAAACTTAAAGCTACTATGAGGAACTTTAATTTTGTGTTGATTTTGGCGGACCATGTGGACAAAAGCAGTAGTGTTTCTGAGCACCGGAGTCCCTTTAGAAAACCGCTCATTTTATTGAACAGGACCAGTCCTGGTACTGGTTCTCCAGTGCCTCCCTCTAGCGGGCCCAGCATGTCGGTGTT
>CAKALG010000164.1:0-11681 GCA_916700815.1 Helicolenus hilgendorfi | reverse complement strand
GGCCGCCATCGCTTGGGTCATTTCTGCAGAATGAGCGACAACTGCTCCCGCTTGACTCTCTCCAACAAGGGAGGGATGAGACGGAGCGGCGGAAAGGTGGAAAGCAGATTTCTTGGATACTGATAGCATGTGTGCAAATGCATCCACCCTCAGTGATGGGTCATCACGCTGTTCCCGGGAGAACCATAGCAGGCAGTGGTTGTTGCATTATATACTATGGGATCTGCACATAAAGGGACGTCCTAATTGGCCGGGTACGCTAATGCAAATTTTTTACCTTGATTTATATATCTATCTATCTCTATATTTATCTGTATCTATTTATATCTATAACTCTATCTCTCTCTATATATCTATTTATCTATGTATAATTTATGTCTATATCTTTATCTCTACATATTGCTCTATATCTATATATCTCTATATCTTTAGTTTACAATGTTTGTACTTGGCTTTATTTATCTTGTTTACTTCTATTAAGACCACAAAGATTATCATGATTTGTAATTCTCTTTCTTTCTTTTTTCTTTGTCTTTTGTCTAACATAGCGCTGTTGATGCAATGTTTTTGCTCACAATCTTGTGTTATATTAAAAATAAAAAATAAAAAATAGGGTAAAAAATAAATAAATAGAAAGTTTGTTAATTGACCACTATAGTTTGCTGTGTTTAATACACTCCTTCCACAGGGCAGACGTTCTATTGGAAAACATTTCTAACCAGATACTTAAAGTCTTACCTGCAGCATCCGGTCTTTATAAAGAGAAAATACAAGTTACTGGTACATATCTAATAATATTATTGGCCAATTCATCTTATTTGTTTAAATACTATGACAATTAAATTAAATTGTGCCATAATTGATATTCAGTGAAATGAAATAATAATAATAAAAAAAAATACTTTCTAAACGTTCAGGATATTTCTTCATTTCTTCTCAATCAATACAACTATTCCTTCCCAGTGAAATACTGACACTATGTGATGAGTAAACTGAACTTGAACCAATCTGCTCATTATTATTGTATCATTGTATTGTATCATATTTATTTGATAGAATAAAGGAAGAGCTTGGGGTGGGGCCAGTATAGTGAAGTAATACCATTGTAATTAATTAGTGGATAACTTCAAACAGACTAATAAATGAGAGACAGCAGGGTATGTATAATAATACAAATCAAGAGAATTACAGAACAGTGGGTTACGCCACCAGCAGAGCATTCAATAAAGGATTTTTTTTTTTTTATATTGCTGCTGTGGCATCCAGGAGAGGATATTATGGATTTGGATCTATTGTACTGCTGGGTTCAAGTGTTGCTCATGGAGCGGTGTTATTGCCTCAGTAAAAGCCATACACGAATGGTTCAGATAGTCCATCTACAGAGAACGAGGGGTAGTGTCTGCTTGCTCTATGAGCCCTGTACGCTGTGCAGTTACTGTAATTGAAAAGGCTGATACATTTTGCGATCTGCGCAGCTCACCACAACCACAACAAAAGCTTATTAATCAATTTAGTCTCTCTTGGGAGTGTGATATATTAAGATATCATTTGCTTAGACTTCTGAAAACCTGCATGCATTTTTAAATACATCACAGATCCAGAGCTCTTTGTAAGTCAGGCTGTCCAAAAAAGAGTCTCTCTCCGTTTGATGACGGTGTTCAGTTTGAGCTTTGCAGCTGCCTAAATGGTGAAGTGATGAGAGCTGAATTCTACTTGTTACTCTCCGGAGGCGTGATTCAATTCCTTAGAAGTTAGCGGCCTTGATGCAAACAAGAGCTTTACCAAAAATAACACGCCACAAACTTTCAAAAGAGACAAAGTTTTTTTTTCCGTTGAATTCATTCCAATTGAAGTTAAGATCTATTTCCTGCATTGGGCTTGTACATTTTTAGAGAACTGAGGGAAGAGCACTACGGAGCATTGTTGGCAAAGACAGATTCAGGACGATAGAGGATTTGAGTTCTTTTGTGCCCTTGAAGATGACCACAAATGAGTTAGAGACTGCTGTCTGGAGTCTGGCAGGAGAGATCAGATGCACTATATTACTTTACCTTTTTTGTTTGTTCGACTTTCATGTCCATGAAAATGCTTCCTCACAATGGATGGTGAGCATGTAGAATTTACACATCAATGAAATCTCTCTTTTTCACACGGTGCTGCTGAGGCCTAATTCTATCAAAGGGAAAGATGAACATGTATTAAGGACACATCTAAATGCACCACTTCCTTCCTTCTTAGAGACATGTACTAAATGCAGTTCTTGTATTTTCTGTATTGAGCGAGTTTTTATGATAAGAGTGAATATGGCAACTCTGATCACCGAGTATAGAGGCCTTTCCCATTTCAGAGTTTCTACCTCCTTGATTCCTTTCCTCGACTCCTCTCCTTGTGGCTTATGGTGCCTTCAAATGGGGTCGTGTTTACCGTGTTCACGAGAAGAGTCCATATGAACGCTCTCCTCTTGTTGGTGGTCACGACCTCGTAAGTGGAAAGTTTCTGAAAACGAGTTGTGACGTGTTTGTTGACATTGTCAGAAATGGCGGAGAGAAGTACATTTTTCGGTGCATAATGAGTTAATATGTTATAATTTTAGACGTGTATTGTTTTTCTTCGTAATTTTACAATAGGTCTGAGGAAACTGTTGATATTCATACAACCTCATTTTTTTCCTCCGTCATTATGCCTTTGTATTTACTGCATTATGTTTCCAACTTGCTAGCTTGCTAAATTGTTAGCCTCTTTGGCTTCTAGACGCCAACAGTGGCGTTAATAGTCGTTGCTTAGCAGCGGTATTCTCGTGACTTGACCACTTGAACGCCAAGCATATTGTACGCACGACTTCCCGTGTTGTAAACACAAGCTTGCGAGTTTCGTTTGAAGGCACCATATGAGATGCGAGGGAGGAGGCAAGGAGGTAAATTTTGAGAGGATATTGAGGTAGTTTGGCAGTAATTCCCAAAAAAAATGACTTGCTAATTATCACCTGATTACCATGACATTTGCGGACCTGTAAAATTAAGTGTTACCTGAGATTATTCCAGCTGTGTGTCACGCCTCTTTTTACGTCGTGGGTGCCGAAAACACTTCTGCAAGAGGATACACCGGCGACATTTCTTCCGGCATGCCTCCTCAATCCTCGCTCAAGGAGACGAGGAGCCACGACATCGGGAAATGAGAAGCAGCGTAGAGGTCAGGGGCTATGCAGCTTCCTCACGGTCTATTTGACGATTTCCTCCCATCTGGTCATTAGACCCCCGCCAGCATGATCCCTGCCCTGCAGAGACCAATGGGCTGTGATAAATTTTGCCTATTATTCAGATAAATTAGATGCTTGTTACAGCTCTGCACTGCATTATTTGGCAGGCTGAGAGCAAGATGTCTGTCATTACCCTGCCTAAATGTCAGTCTATAAGCCTATCTTCTCCTAACACAGAAAAAAAACAACAACAAAAAGAATACATTTAAGTGAGAATGGAAATGAAAAAGCTCCAAGGAAATTAGATTAACCCTCAAGATTGCATGCAGTAGAACAAAACATTGGATTTGAATCCATGTATTGAGGAAAATGAGTCTGAAAAGATGTACGTGTTCATTATCAGACGTGCTCACAGTGTTGGAGCTCCATGTTTCAGCTTGATTACTATTCAAGACTGCAGAGCTGTTTGTGAGATTCATTCATTCATCTTCTTACTTGGCTTTTTACCTAACCCGCCTATCTTTATTGCCCCTTTGAGGAAAATAGGATTGTGTGATAGTGTCAGAGCTAGAAATGAAACATACAGTAAATAGAGCGTTTTGCTGCTATTCAATATTCATTATTTACCATATTATGCTTCTGAATTGCTCACATAGGGCTACAGTACATATTATTCCAACTGATATTATCCCTTCAGGAATGAGAAAACTATCAACAAGTAAACATGCTCGGAGAAGCATTTTTTTTGTCAGCCACAACAGCATTGTTTTGGACTTATATTTGCTAATTTTGTGGCTGCAAATGAATCTGCTTGTGCGTGGGAAGGCAGAGAGCCACGGCTCAGGTTGTGTTTATGCAGATGAGTGGAGTTTTGTGAATCATCCTGGCGTGAAACTGCAAACACAAGAGAATGGAGCAGGTTTTGTGGCTCACCCAGAGTCAACCCTGGCTCACTCACAAGGCGTCAAGTACCGCAGCTTGGTCAGTGCCCCTCGGCATTTAATACTAACGCACAGAGGCACATTTTAGTATCTATATAGAATGTAAACCCATCCACTCCATTATTAGACAGTCAGCGCAAATGGCATAGTTTTAAACAGAGGTAAAGTCTGAATTGGGTGCGTAGGAGGGAGTAACCCGATATCACGAGAAGGCATATATGTAAATACCACATCTTTACACGGACATTCCGTGTGTCATGAGTATGCATTTTAGCCTTTTCGCCTGTTATTTGTACGTCACACAATTGTCCACCGTTAGGTTTAGGTAAGTAGTTTTGTTGCCTAAACACCGCAGAGGCTTGCACTGGTTCACTGATCACTCTTGTTGCTGGACATGCGTAGGAAAATGCAGGGAAAACAACTTTTGATAAGACGGATACGATGACCTAACCAAGTCTGCTAAACATAACCAAACCTTAACCATAGCTTTGTCCCATCATAACACTTTTTAATAGCTAAATATAGCTGTTTTGAAAAGTACAGACATATGGTGTCATCCTGCCGATGGAGAACATTTATAAAATCTAAATATCAATATTTGTATAAATGACTAATTATTAGTATGGATTAGTTCAATATTGAAATTGTGAAGAAACAATGTGATTATTGTAATAGTCTTTTTCACACATACACATTGGTGTTCTTCCAAAACCCCTATATGTTGGGTTCAGGCTGGTTTTGTTAGCTACAACATTTCCGGCCCATGCAGAACTCTAGAAACATGTAAAGTATGTATTGGCTGAACATTAATTTACATGTTTAAGTCACAGCACGTTCCCTCTAAAGTAAGACAGGAAGCTCTGAAGTACAAATTACAAGCCATGATGTGTTGCCAACCTTCTAGTATATTAATTGCCAGGACCACATTTTAATTGTGCTGCCTTTCTTTTTCACCAATTAGAGGATTGCAAGCCACCGTTACTGTTAGTTTTGCTTTCAGAGTTTTGCTGATCAAATGGCATCATATGTATTATATGGAATAATTCAACTCTCATTCACAAACATTCCCTGTAGGCCCATTAAAAGCCATTGTCACAATGAGAGGTGATTACAGGGAACAGGAATGGGACCCAAATGTAGATGAAGGTGACAGAGCAGGTGCAGTTCAATGATTTATTTCTAATGTGGAGTTGGATAAAGGCTCACAGGCAGACGGGCAGGCAGGTTCAGATTAAGGTAGACAGGAAGGCAGAGGCTCATGGTAACTTTAATGGCCTGGCAGGGAATGAATGGAACTGGGCCGGTGTATGAACTGAAAGGCTGATGAGGGAATGAGATGCAGGTGAGGAGGTGGGCGGAGAACGCCAGGCAACTGCAGAGCAGATGAGGGAAATGGGAACAGGTGTGTAGATGGGTGGAGCAGCAATTGATGGGGGAAGTAGGAAAAGTCTGAGGGCATACTGTGACAGCCGTAATAACACTTAGCAAAATGTAAAAAAAAAAACTGATTCAGGTCTCTACGCACTGTTACGAATTTCCCAGTAAAATAACATTAAAGAACTGGCAGCAGGGTTGCCTTTATGTTACTGTAAAATTAACATTACTATACTGTCGCTGAAATTTACAGCTTTGTACTGTTAATGAAAAATACAGTTTGAACTGTTTTTTTTTTAATTAATTTCACAGTATTTCACAGTTAATTTACTGTTTAAAGATAAATTATATAGCTGTTTTTCACCTTTCTTTTACATTACTGATATGTTTTAATGCACTATCTAGGTTGTGCTGCTTTTTAAGAATGCATTATAGTCCAGTTAAAAAACGGCCTATGAGCGTAATTTAACAGGTTTTCTTTTGTATTAACAGTAAAGCATTGTTTTTAGCAATAACAGGTTAATAGTGTTGAAATCCTTCTGTTAATTAACAGCAATTGTTTACAGTGCATTGTGTAGTGTAGCTCAGGGAAAAACCAACCCAGCACATGTTGCGCAAGACACACTTAATGCCAAGTATTCAACCGAAATAAGCTGAATACAAACACTAGATGGGTCTCTAATTAAATTCCCACTGTGAGGACCCAACTGAACTCTGAATTGTGGCTTAAAAATATTCAACCCTCTCTTGGGGTTGTAGAGTATTTAGTTTGATACCAAGGGTCACACATTTATCAAAAAGCCATCTAAATCCAAGTTCTGATTATGTCTGCTCCTCTCCTTTCCTCTCCTGTGTCTTCAACCTTTATCGTTTTATTATCTGTAATGCAAGTCAAGCACCCTAAAGGCAACTTTTAGCGAATAAACTGATTTCAAAGTGCTTTACAGAAGACAAGAGAGAAACAACAACAACACACACACACAGCTCATGTTCAGGGCACGTAACCTATTTAAATGCCATTCACACTCTCATTTTCCTCCTTCTTCTTCTTCTTCTTCTCAGCGATGCTGCCTGTCTCCTTCCCGGACCTCTGACCAGCACAGTCTGTCTGAACACACTGAGCTCTGAAAGATTAGACAGATTCATAGCGGGAAACTTTATTTCACAGAAAATGTAATTATATGCCAGTTGTACCAATTGGAAATACCACTTCCATCTCTTCAGATGATTTATTAGTCTAGGCTATAGTTGAAAATGTATTGCTGAAAACTGAATCTAGATGGATTAATGTGTTGAAATGAAGAGTTAAGCCTCCTATCTTTTCTATTATCTAGCATATCGTTAATGTTCTGGACTGAGTATGGGTGGTTTTATGTGATACAAAATGGACATGCAAATTCAAGCTACCTGGTTGGACATGGAAAATGACCTTTTGTGAGAAGCTGATTAATGTTGTTAATTGTTTCTGAAAAAAAAAAGAAATGTGTTTGAAAATCCATCATCACTTACAGTAGGAACCAGCTTTGTGTTATTACAGTTAAAGCCAAATGTACCCATCCATCAACCCAACCTCTAATACCCATTTGCCCCACATGAGAACAGTCTGATGATGTGTTTTCACTTGGAAGATGTTATGTTAATATCTCTGTTTTCATTCCAAATGCATAAATCCCCGCTATTTTGGAGCTCCAGTGAAATCACTTACTGCCATGTTATCCGTCCACCATATAGGAGCCTCATTGTTCTCTGATCTGCTCTACTTGCTTTGTTAGGCTGTGATGACATCCATTCCTCCCTTTCAATGCTAAAGGCCCTACCCAGTGGAGGGTTTCAGTCGAGCTTTCCCTCAGTAGATTTTCAAATAATGCATGAGTTGTCTGTGTTCTGCCTTGGGAGGCTCTGCATCAGGAAGAAGCACCAATTTAGATAAAAAGTGCTTGAAGTCAGGGTCCAGAGAGGTCCAGTTCTGTAGAGTGATTGCACCCCATGAGAGAGACTAAAACTTCCACACGAGGGAGTTAAAGGTGGTTTGTAGTGACAAAAGCAAGACAGGTTGAAACCCCATGAGAGACATTGAAACCTCAGGCGAAGTGTCCAACCTTGTTCAAGCTAGTGAAATGAAGCAGGTGTGTTTTGCAACTACTTTGCCAACAAAAAAATATATCTGTCTTTACACCACATTAAAGTGATGAAAGTTAATAATATTGTTAAAAAATAACTGCCACAAAAAGTCTAAGAATGAGCCTTTCATATCTACATAGGGAGTGGGTCCTCTTCACGGAGTCCGCCATGTTGCTCTGCCATGTTTCTACAGTAGCCCAGAACGGACAAACCAAACACTGGCTATAGAGACAGCCTTTCACGTTTTTACGTTACCTGAAGGCCACTGTAGTTCTCCAACACAAACATAACATGAGTGCAAAACATTGGTACCGCCAGCCGCTGTCTGACTTCCGTTGCTAGTGTTATTATGGTAAGGATGGCCTTTGAGCGAGGCAACTGGCGTTACCGTGGTTTTGCACTCGGCGGCTCATGTTACCGCAGTCTTGGAAAGGGAGGAGTGAGCGGAGGGGTACTCAGTTGGTTGCAATCTGCAACCACACCACTAGATGCCGCCCTACACACTTTACCTTTGAGGATTTAACTGTGAAGCAGTTGCAGAAATAATCCACAAAGTTAAAACTAACATTTTGCTCTGCACAAGTTGATTATTAGTAGTGGGTATTTCTGATGTTTTTTTGGGCAGATGAGTTTGAATACGTTAGAGCTGAAAAAAAAAAAATGGCCAAGGACAGATAATCCAACAGATGATCAGATAACAAGTTAGGTTAGTATGGATTTGACAATTATACATAGCTTGACCTTAGAAAGACCTAATATTCAGCATTAAATACACAATTGTAATTGTGAGATTCAAACCAAGCTAGCCTCTTGTTTCAACAAAGGGGAGATTTGAACTTTTGAATCTTTGTGTGTGATTCATTACAAAGCAAGACATTTCTCTTTTCTTTCACTTGGGGAATACAGGAACACCAAATTTCAGTTTGTGTTTAGTTTATTCATCACACTGTAGAATCTCACGTTATTTTAAACACACTTTTCTTTCCTTATTAATAACTAACTTGTATTCTTTCATTATTAAAAGGAAAGCAATGCAAACCATGATGAAGATGCTTTTCAGACCCTTTATGCACCAAGGTACAGACAGGAGTCACAGAATGTGTATAGCGGAATGTTGTTGCTGGGTTATTGTGACTGTCATCACTGCAGAAATAGCTGCCATTTTTTTCCCAGTATTACTTTTTTCTCACTCTTTTTATCAGTGAACCATGCTTATTTCATGACATTTCTAGAAGCAAGGCTATCAAGCTCACTGCTGACCTTGAGATCACGCCCACTACAAACTTCATTCACGTGCAAAAATGTGTATACAATAGCAGCTCCATCTTTGACAGAGCCTTCGAAGTTTCTGCATCCTCGACTGTCTTCCCTGTCATTATATGACACTATAGCGTGTAGGGAAAAGGCTGCTGATTAAGCTAAAGCTCATTGCCCTCCCTTCAGGTTCTTGCGTGGCGTCCCGGCTTCCCTTCCATTACACCCCGCTGCTCCGGCTTTACTGGTGGAAGTAAACATCTGTCTGGTTAAAGCTTCATGATTTTGTCGGGAAACCTCGGTGACCTTGGATGTGCATCTCCAAATCTGTCTATGTCTGAAGCCCAGCAGCCAGGCTTTGTTCTGCTATGTCCCAGGGGGGGTGGACTCTCCTTCTACTGAATCACTGGGTTGCTGTGGTGGAGAACCCATGCTTAAAAAGCTTCCCTGCTGGCATCTAACTGTCAGCTGTTGCCCTCTTCTCTGCCGGTTTCTCCGAAAAATGAAGCTACAAAGTCTAAAGATGGTGTCTCAACACACTTAAAGTGACTGTAAATACAGTTTGAGTTTAAAATTGTAACATTAATATAATAATGAAACCTCTTTTTTTTCATTTTGAACAGAATATTCTGTATTAATGTGTGAATCTTTCCTACAGAGCATTGCCATTTAAAAAGAGGTTAGCTCAGAATGTGACTCTCTTCACAAATACAGTTTGTCAATAAAAAATTCAACATTTTTGGAGCTGTTCATAGTATTTGAAGTAAATATTGTTTTTCTGCTGAATTTCATACACTATTTAACTTTTTTTTTTTTGCCCTCTCACTAATCACTTTTCCCTGCCTGGTTGTTGACATTTTCTAATGCTGCTGTGCACAGAGCAGTCATAAACAGAATTATATTTTTCAATTATTTAACAAAGCAGTGCATTTCTTAAAACATCTAAAAGAAATTGCATTTATATTGGGAAACGCTGAGAAAAAAAAATAGGCCGCATGAAAGCATACAAAAACCAAAAGAGAGCAAATACAGCAAAATGTAAACTCTATTTTTAAATGCTCATTTCAGGTCAAGGGGAAGACACGGTACAGTGTGTACAAGGAAAGAGCCAAAGGGGACGAGAAAAGGGCTCTCTTAGAGGGCAACAATTGCGGATGAGATTTACTTAAGCTTGCTCCAGACTGTGGCAGGATACAGTTGAAAGCCAGTGTAGGCTGTGTGAGGACAAGACATTTTACATGCCCGAGGAGCTCCATTACTTACAGTGGATGTAGGGCCAACAGTGCCATAGAAATCTTTGCCTGGTTGGGGGAGAAAAAAAGAGAGAGAGAGTTACAGTTGCAAAACATTGAGAAACAACCTCAGAGTGTATCAAAGCCATGAATTTTCCACTCCCTTCCAGTCGAGAGTTGTCGGCCTCGAAACCACCACCACAGTCACCACGCTGCTTTAAAGGTCACTGGGAATCAGACCCTGCATACATACCAAGCCACCCGACCTGGCCAATCAACCACCAGCCACGGGCTTTTTTCACACGGACTTAGATGAGGTGGGTTGTGTGCAATCAGCTGAAAGAGGCTGACCCCTCAGCCATGTCAGACCTTTTTTTTAACCTTTCAAATAATGTGTGCCTTTGCAGAAGAAAAACTGGCACGCTTCCAAAGCATAGTATTTGGCATAGTTTGATATGGTGCCGCTCACAGCATTTCAGTGTATCTTGTACAGTATCGTATCGTAGTATATAAGAAATATACTCTTGTCAGGCTATTAAATAGGCGTTATCGGTCGCTATAAGCACCATAGATGTGGGTCAATAGGAGCCTACTACACCGAATAGGTTTTATCATATATTTACATGGTAGATCACAGAAACAAGGTATAAAAGAACACAACAGTGACCTCTAGCACCCAGTTAATTATGACAGGAGGAGAAGAAAAAGCATGCGTTGTATTATGGACATCATGGAAGTCCATACAGGGTGGAGGTGGGGGGCAATAGATAGACAAACAAAATACAGGGTTTTCAACCTGGAGACTGAGGTTCACATTCTGTGTGAACCCAACAATGTGTAGTTGTCATTGTGTTCACAAGGGTTTAGTTTCACTTTCATTTTCACTTTTGACACGTTGTTTTTTTAAGTAAAAAAAACAATGTTTTTCCCTAAACTGAACTAAGTGGTTTTGTTTTGTTGCCTGAATCTAAAGAAGCGTTGTTGAAAATACGTTGTTGAAAGTCGTACTGAGCGTCACAAAAAAAAAAGGAAATTCTTCTGTATGTACATGAATCAAATTGATTATCTTTTGTGGTTATTTCACAAACTGCCGTGAGACTGTGTTTAATATATATCCTTTGGTTAAAATGGGTAAATGTTATATAGTTTAGTTGTGAAATGTGTCTATTCAGAAAGTTCTCGTTTTCACTGACAGTGTGTTCTAGAGCTAAAACGAGCATTACCCATATAATTAGCAGTTTGGAGAAAGGGCCACGACCAATGTGTCACCTACATGATGGTTACCTGGCTACATGTTTGAACATTTGATGAATAAGTACCGGTCATTTCTTGACGTCTGTGTCGACGTTACTCCAGAGGGCGTGTGATCATCGGAGGAGAAAAGTAAAAGATAGCAAGACCTCATGTCCTGAAAACCGCTGTGAGCCCGGACTGTGAGCGGGCCTGTCATGTTCCTCCAAGGCGATGACGGCATGATGTGTGCATCTGAAGTGACAGCAGGCTGAAGCAAACAGATCTCTCGTCTCAGCTGCGACACTGACGGAACTCCTCCGCCGAGGGTAT
>CAKALG010000163.1:0-14103 GCA_916700815.1 Helicolenus hilgendorfi | reverse complement strand
GCACCCCGTCCAAAATCTTGGCGTAAATCTTCTGCGGCTCTGAACTTGAAAAGGGAGGGCTGACGAGTTGAAGAGAGAAGACATTGTTTTAATTGTTCGACCAACCACTCAGTGAGTTGCTGTTGGGTAACCTCAACCTGGGTTGTGCAGATGTCAGTCACATTTCCCTGCTGCCATCTACTGGTTAACATTTGCGTTACTCTCTTGTGACATAAAATCATGCAGGACAGCAGAAATGCTTCCAAATAAGGGCTGCAGGTGTGTTATTAGTATTACCTTCCCACCAACAGCTCAAAGATCAGAATGCCAAGGGACCAAAAGTCAACTGCAAAGTCATGTCCCTGGTTCTTGATGATCTCCGGGGCCATGTACTCAGGAGTACCCACAAATGAGTAGGTTTTCTCACCACGCACCAACTCCTTGGCAAAACCAAAGTCCACCTGCAGAGAGACACACACACACACACTATCATTTGCACAGGTGCAGCATTTAAATGTGGGAACACTGGTGAGCTTGGTGTGCAAAAACATAATTTTTCATGCATTGGTCAATTTTGTGAATTTGGGCTATTTTCATAACACATCCATAATACACAGTTAGGTGTTTATTTTACTAACATTTTATTAGATAATACCTCATGCATATTTAAAACGTAACATTTTAGAAAACTTGCAATATAAAAACAAAATTGTCTTAATCTAACGTGGTACTAACCATGTCATACTACTGTAGCTTGTTGTGAAGGAGGTAAGATAACGCTCTAAACTTACTCTAATTTTGACGAGGAAAAACTGGCGTGGCCATTTTCAAAGGGGTCCCTTGACCTCTGACCTCAAGATATGTGAATGAAAATGGGTTCTATGGGTACCCACAAGTCTCCCCTTTACAGACATGCCCACTTTATGATAATCAAATCTCCCCTTAAAGAGTATAGAAATGGACGCACATGCACAGAGAAGTACTCACCAGTTTGACGTAGCCCTTTACATCCATCATCAGGTTCTCAGGCTTCAGGTCTCTGTACATGATGTTCTTCTTATGGAGGTAGGCGTAGGCCTCCACCACACAGGCGGTGCAGAACACAGCGATGGGCTCGTCAAAACGCCCTCTGAAATCACAGACCTGAACGGTTCAAACACCCCCTCTACAACAAATTCCTCCTCTGCTCGCTTTAATTTGCTTTCAAACTAATTTATCCCCTTCCAAAACTTTCTATCAGTTGAACGGTGCAACTTCAGTAGCAATAAATTACATTTTCTACCAATAAAACTATCACAGATTATGCAGGATTGCTCAAATAAGACTTCATATCATATCTCATTGTTTTACACCGAGGAATAATTCCACATTGTTTAACAATATTCTGTATGAGGAAATGTGTGTGTTTTCTCACACTTCTTTGAGTTTGGTCCAGATCTCTCCTCCAACACAGAACTCCATCACCATGTAGATGTATCGCGTGTCTTTAAAAGCTGCATGAAGCCTGCAGAGAGAGAGAGAACAGAAGTGCAGAATTAAAGGCCAACTAACACCTCCAAGTTCTCTTGTGTAATAAACTGAATTTATATGTGCGTCTGTGATCGTAGATACCTGACGATGAAGTCACACTGGATGGCTTTAAGGATCTTCTTCTCAAATAACATGTGCTCCTCCTGTCTCTTGGCAACAATGTGCTTCTTGCTGACTCGTTTCATGGCGTAATATTTCCCATGATTCACGGTGGTCATCTTAGAATGACAACAAAACAATGATCATCAATAGACTATTAGTGCTAAATGTCCTGGGTTTATATGAAAATGTCCAGTATTGCCCCAAAAATATGGGCTTTTGTGAGAGACTGGTGTTTAGAGGCAGAAATAATCTTTACTGAATATGTATTAATTTTAAGATCGACAGGTTACCTGATAGTTCCCTATGCATATAGTAGGCTAGTATTGGGAGTTTGGACTTTCTCACTGCAACTTCCTGCATACTCTGGCTTTGTTAGGGACTGTATGAAAATTATTGGAGGAGGGTTATCTGTTTTTTTTTTTATTATTTTTTGTTGACGGGGAGGGTAGTCTCATTTTTGGAGGGAAAGCAGGAGTGGATCTTTTTCTCATCCCTGATTGTTTTTTTTTTAACATTTCATTCTTCCCTTGCAAAACTTTTTGTAAAGAAATAATTTCCTCTTTTCGTCACTACTGGGATTTTACAATATTATGAGGAGGGTATTGTGCTTGTTAAAGGGGGGGTCCAAGGAAACTATAAATAAAGCAAGGAAGGCCCTTGCTTTCCAATAAAATGAAAATAATTTTCATACAGTCCCTTAGTGTTCTAGCTCCAGTCTAATGTATTTTAACCATAAAAAATGTGGTAAAAAAGTTATTTTACTTACTCAAAGAAATGACAACAATCCCAGTATGGTTTTGTATAAGAGAACTAATGCATTTTACATCCCAGCGAATATTGAAACAGTGTTTATACAAAGACAAACACACAAAAATCCCCTCACCAGCTCAACACGGCCAAACCCTCCGACTCCAAGCGTGACAGGAACTCCTTGATAGCGACCCTCCTGGTACGGCACGGGGACCAGGTCCTTAAACCTCAGAGTGGAGCCGGGACTGACCGAGACAGACAGATGCTATTTCATTTCAAAGAACTCATTTGTGTGATTAATATGGTTGTGTTACATCTTTCAGCTTTCATCCACCAAGTCTTCATCATCTTCAACAACCACTCACCTCAACTTCTCTGGAGCTTTTGCCTCCTGCGCCTCCTGAAGCACTTTGAAGCTGGAAATAAAAAAAAACACATCAATCAGGACAGTCTATTAGTCATTTTACATGTCACTATTCTCACTAAAATGGGGGGAAAGATTCATGTTCTGCTGTACGTACTCGTCAAACAGCTCCAGGTGTTCTACAGGAATTGTCTCTTCAAATACCCTAAATGAAAGGCATTGTTAGACAGGCTGCATGAATCAGAAAAGTGCACAACAAAAAGCAAACGGTGCAAACAAGGTAGTCAGCGAAAGAGAATACACTGGCGGAAAACAGCCTGACCGAACAGGAACACCAATTTAATGTCGAGTCAGACTCACTCCTTGTCGATGGAGAAGCAGGTCACAGGGCCGTCGGCAGTGCAGGTGGCAGTTCTCAAGACTTCCCTGCAGGAGGAAAAACATTGCACATGTCAACTCAGAAAAACTCTGTCATTACCGTACATACACATTTACATCTTAGTGTGAATTTTGTGTGTGACAGAAATTTGAGAATTCTTTGCATTCGCACCCATGGGTGGATTATGAGACAAAACGCCACATCATCTTTCCTACATTGCAGCAAGACCCACAGACTTTATGGTGGATTTGCTCATTTTTTGTTGTTGTTTTGTGTCTATTTGTGGTCATTGTGTGCCTTTTTTTGTCGTTCTATGTCTCTTTTTAGTCATTTTATGTGTCTTTGTATTTGTTTTGCGCCTTTTTGTTATTTTGTGTCTCTTTGTGGCTGTTTTTCCCTCTTTTTGTAGTCATTTTGTGTGTCTTTGTGGTCATTTTGTGTTTCTTTGCAGTTGCTTTGCGTCTCTTTGTAGTCATTTTATGTCTCTTTTTGGTTGTCTTGCCCATTTTTGTAGTCATTTTATGTCTCTGTGTGGTTGTTTTGCCCCTTCTTGTAGTCATTATGTCTCTTTGCAGTTGCTTTGTGTCTCTTTGTAGTCATTTAATGTCTCTTTGTGGTCATTTTGAGTCTCTTCCTGGTCGGTATGGGTCTCCTCAAGTGGCTTTCTACAGGTAGAGGCCGGGGGGGAATTTTTCTCATTTTGGTAAAGAAATTTTACATTTAGAAGGTAATGGTCCGGTTGTATAATGTCAGAGATGACAGCAGCCAAAAGAAGGTGCACAGAGCCGTGGATATTGCACAAGGCTCCAATAAAACGCTCTGAGGCATGAGTTGCGTTGCCATGGTTACCGTATGAGGGCCTGTTCCCCGAAATGCTCCCCTTTTCCCATCCTACGAATCTGCTTCTGCTGCCCATTCACGTTCTTAGACACCAGGACCTGAAGGGGGAAACACACATGAGAGGGATAATGAGTACATTATGTGAACAGCATACAGACATTTAAATAAGAGTTTACATACCTCTCCTTTGAGGATGATGTAGAATGTGTCTGCTTCTGCTCCTTCTCGAACTATAACATCTTTGTCCTGGTACTTCACCTGAGGAAGACGAGAGAAACACGATTACAACAATAAGGCTCATTTCCATAAACTAACAAAACTCTATCAAATATGTTTGTCTTGAAAATAAAGAACATGCACAAATATTACACCAAGTGCCTTGAAAATGATGTAAAATACGTCAGCATTTCAGGAACTATCCCCGTATTTAACTTAATGACCACCTATTTTTCGAGTTTATCTTCAAATACAGATGTTTAAAAATGTGTTATATCAGCTCACCAACACTGCATTTCTACTAGTAACAGTCACTTGTAACAAAGTTCAGTGACATCTTACACACCTCCTCCATAGAGTCAATGATTTTGGACAACTGGACATCATTCAGGTCCCTCAGAGTACGAGACCTGTGATGGCATGTAGAAAATATAGCAGGCGAGTTAGTTGTTATATGGTCCATTAAAGGTGCAGTGTGTAGGATCTGGGTGCTAACCACTGCACCACCGTGCCACCCCATTTTGGCCAATAGATCCCCCTAAATGTTACACACTGATCCTTTAAGAAGACCAAATCGAACAAGATATTACATCTCTATTCGCTGCAGAGTTTAGAAAACTCACGTCTTCAGGAAGCCCATGAGCTGCTCTCGTTTCTTCTTGGACTTGTTAGTCATGATCGTCCTGTAGGTCTGTCGCTCAATGCACCACAGACGAACTTCTGTCTTCGCTGCAACAAGTGGAAGTGATGAAAGGATAAGACTGTAAAGTCTGGCTTTGCTATCATCAGAAAAGAGTACAAGGAGTTGTTATGGACTCAAATACTCAAACACTGATAGCAGCCCCATGCAGGTGATAGAAACACAACTATCTCCATATGCTATTTCTACCTGTAGTATGAAGATGTACTTCCAGGAGTCATCATTACACTGACTGACCTTTGACTGTTGCTGTCCGTTTGCAGTTGTATAAGATGGCCAGCTCCCCAAACACATCACCAGTGTTTAGGCTGCGGAGGGCCCGGCCTGCCTGGGAGACGAGGAGCTCACCAGCTAAAACGTGGAAGGAAAAGAAAGTTGCTTTATAGAGAGCAAAAAATATTTTCAACATATAATATTGTATTTATGTCGTTGTGTTTTTTAAAGAGGACCTATTATGCTCATTTTCAGGGTCATACTTGTATTTGGGGTTTCTACTAGAACATGTTCAGATGCTTCAATGTTCAACAAAATGCTTTATCTTTGTCATACCGACTGTGCTGCAGCACCTCTTTTCACCCTCTTTCTGAAACGCTCTGTTTGAGCTGCCGCCCCCCCAAAAAAGCCCAGTCTGCTCTGATTGGCCAGCTGGCCCACTCTGTTGTGATAGGTCGACCGTACCAAACTCTTTGGACTTTGCTCCAGCTCCGCTCTAACTAGCTTTGTTAGGTCTTATGCAAATGTGTTACTTGGTGACATCACCACATCATGGAAGAAAAGACAGGGCTTCAAGCAAAGGCAGTTCAGGAGCAGTGTTTCTGTGGGGGAGAGTAACTCCCTTTTGCGTGCACTTTGTAACTTTGCAGACCTTTTACAGTCACATAAAAAGGGGGAGGGAAAAAGCACAAAAGCATATTAGGTCCTCTTTAAATAAGGGTTTTTTTTCCAATAAAAACAGAGAGCCTTAGAACATCATTTATAACAGAACTTTAAATAAATGGCTCCAACACATGCAGCACACACTCGGGCATGTCCCCACCTGCTACAATGTACATGCTGTCTCCTTCAGAACCCTCTTTAATGACGTCCTCCCCCGGTTTGTAGTTGGATGCCGCTAACAGATCCACCATCATGGCTGTTTGCTCATCGTCGAGGAGGCTCAGGAAGTCATTCTTCTGGATGGCTTTGACGATCAGATTTGTCTCGCTGGTGATGGGAGGTGAGAGAGGTCACTGAACTCTTGTGGAGCTCCCAACATGTACTGTATACCCAGCATACATTATTTAGGTGTTTGACATGTGCAGGAGAGGTAATTAGATCGGATTTGCCACCACGGCAAATGAAAAAATCCTGTGCCGTCTTACTTAAAACAGATGTTCTGTGTGTCGTCAGCAGTACTGATTACCAACCTGACAGTTTTCTTGACCCTCGTGCCTGTAATCTCCAGGGTCTCTGGGATCGGTTCGGAGGCAATGACAGCCGCACGGCTCTTCCTGACCTCCGGTTCAATCTCATTACCGCTCTGAGAGGGAAAATCTGAGGCAGACAAACAAGGGAACGCAAAGGGAGGGTTAACTACTGTAAATAACTGAATGATGAATCAAAGGTCGCCTCGTTCATGTGTGTGTGTATGTGTGTCTGAGTGCCTGCCGCTGGTGCCCATGTTGGCCTCTTACCAAGATCATGATAATGACCATGCAGCTCCTGCAAAAGTTTTTCTTTCTCCTGCAGTCGTTGTTCTATGAGGATAAAAAAATATATATTCAATGTACAAAACATCAAAAGGAACATGCTGATATATTATGACAATCTGTAAAATGTAGTGTCAGTGCCCTCTGGTACCAATATACACCGATACAATATGTAGGATGAGCTAATATCAGCCGATATGTGTGTGGTTTGTAAGCTGTGACATGTTGTTGCAGACTTGTTTTGTTATTGCGATTCAATCCCTTACAAACATGCATTAAAGAGTAACAAAGTCAAAAATTGCTTCATTCTGCACATTAGTGGTGATGTTACGCTCTTTATGCTCAGCTCACTGTAAAATAGTGATGTAAAGTCGTGCTATAGTGCATCGCTACTGTATGTATATCACAGCTGGATGTGGTCACAAGCCAGTTGTGATGTTGGTTGTGGTCTAATGTGAAGTTACTCTTTAAAGGGACAGTGTGTATAGGATTTGGTGGCATCTAGTTGATTGGTTGCGGATTGCAACCAACTGAGTACCCCTCTGCTCACCCCTCCCTTTCCAAGACCGTGATAACGTGAGCCGGCGAGTGCAAAACCGCGGTAACACCGTTTGTCTCCCTCAGAGGCCATCTTTACCATAATAACACTACTTTAGGAGCAACGGGAATCAGACAGACCAAGGTTTTGCAACTTCTTTCACATCGTGTCGGAGAACAACAGTGGAATTTAGGTAACGTAAAAACGTGAAAGGCTCTCTCTAGAGCCAGTGTTTGGTTTAGTCCGTTCCGGGCTACTGTAGAAACATGGCGGAGCAACATGGCGGACTCCGTGAAGAGAACCCGCTCTCCATGTAGATATGAAGGGCTCATTCTAAGCTAATGAAAACACAACGTTTCTTAGTTTCAGGTGATTATAAACTATAAACTATTCATAACTAACTTAGTTATGAATATTAATTGCTATTAGATCCCCTGAAATGTTTCAAACTGTTCCTTGAATTGTGATATAGTTGTGATTGTACTCACCCAGGTCTTTGTTTTGCCGCTGCAGCTCGTGGTTGATCATACATTGTTTTTCTAGCTGCTGCTTCAGCTCCTCTAGTTGCTTCTCCATGACTACAATGAAAAAAATACACAAAGAAGTAAAGATATATGGGAGGAATCGATAGAGTGAAGATAACAGTGAAGCACAATCAGTAATAGGCAGTTTATATGATGCCTCTGAACACAGACATAAAATACAGTAGCCTACCAAACATGCTGATATGTGTGAAGCCCCAGATATCATATTTCAACTGTATGTAACTATACTGGATGTCTTTTCCACAAGGCACTGAACTCTACTCCACTGCCTGCACACAGCAAGAGCCCCGCTGAATAATGCAGACTAATGATGGACAGTCAACAGGGTGCTTTCTGAATGCTGTCACACCCTGCCAGCTTACTGCTAAAGATCTATTACTGCACCTGATAGTGGCACAGAACCTGTCAAAATAGTACAAAAACCTGCCTTATTAGCTCACTTATTGCAGGCTGTATATGTATGTCTTTATTCTCTGTGCTTTTACAATAATGTGTGGCATTAAAGAGGACCTATTATGCTTATTTTTCAGGTGCATAATTGTATTTTGGGCTTCTATGAGAACATGTCTGCATGCTTTAATGTTCAAAGAACACTTTATTTTTCTTATACCAGCTGTGCTGCAGCGCCTCTTTTCACCTTCTGTCTGAAACACTCTGTTTGAGCTCCCGCCCCCCTATGGAAAAGCCCAGACTGTTCTGATTGGTCAGCTGGCCCACTCGGTTGTGATTGGTCGACTGAACCAAACTCTTGGGACTCCACTCCAGCTCCACTCTAACTAGCTTTGCATGCCAATCTAGCTGCTAGGCAGGTATTATGCAAATGTGTCACTTGGTGACATTACCACGTTACAGAAGAAAGGGCTGGACTTCAAGCAATTTAGCGTTTTAAGGCAGTTCAGGAGCAGTGTTTCTGTGGGGGAGAGTAACTCCTTTTGGCGTGGACTTTGGGCTTTGTAACTTTGCAGACCTTTTACATGCACAGCTGTATAATTTGAGTGTCTAAGTTTGAGAGTGGAACAAACCGGGCCACAAATATGTGTGCATGGAAACAAATGAATCGGCACAGATTCATTGGCACTGCTGCATGAGGTAGACCACACACCATTCACTATCTTTTCGTCATGTAGATGATCCATGTGCATAAGCCCCCATAACCACTATTTTCATTTAGCTGTTAATGGAAAGATGCCTCTAATGACAGGCCAAACATTACAATCAATACAAATGCAAGGTTACTCTCGCTCATCACGTGACCCCCTAGTTACCACTGCCTCACCCTGAACATTGGACAGCTCTGAGATTAGACATGATGTTGAAGCAAATCATAAAGTCACTGAGCAACCGCCCAACAAACTGTGACGGAAAAATATATAAAATGGCTCCCGAAGGTTGATTCTTTGATCTGGATAAGAAAAACATCTTTACAGCGGTCACCTAGATTGTGATATTTTCCATGACATCAATGATTCACTATCAACAAACAATGTGATAATGTCGTCCAGCTTGGAAACAATGCAGCTGCAGTGACAGGAGTTAATAGGCCCCGTGTTGCAGGTCATTACAAGGAACACAATGGCGACACAAAATGTTTAACTACATACTAGAAAGTCAAATTTGCCTTGGGGAGTTTCATTAAGCTGCTGAGCTGTGAACAAACATCATTCGAAAGCTTTCTAGGAACTCGCAGCGATAAAGAGACAACTGGGGCAGATTGGGATGATAACCTTTACTGCCTGCTTGTCAACATTTAATGAAGGAAAACCTCTCTTAGTTTTAATCTGTCAGCCTGCGGCGACTGGACACATTTGCGACAATGATCTTTTGGAAGCATTCGCATAAGCAGCGATTCATCTATTAGATGACAACGGGAGAGAACGGCGATTAGCACAGACAATTAAAATAACAGGGACTGCAAAAATGCAAAATCTTATCAAGAATATTTGTCTAATTACTAGACAAAATATCTCATAACACTGAACATAAGAGACAATCACCTTACAAATAACATTTCAGTAACTAGTTTTTAGACATCTTGAATATCTTGTTAAGTGATGAAATACTACTTTTAAGCATTACAGGCTTATTATGACACACAGCTCTTCATAATACTAGTGAAATACAGCTAATTTAAAGACCTCTTTTTTTATCCTGAAATGCCTAAATGTTGCATCTTATTTCAAGAAATTTTACCAAGATTTTCACTTGTTTCATTGGCTGATTTTTTTTTTTATTAGAAGCGAAAACATCTTGTATTCATTGTTTTTTTTAAAACTTATTTTTAGAGTGGCTTATCAGCTGCACAGGAGGAACATGATGCTGGACTGACCACTGTTATACCGACACAGGCAGCAACATGCTTCACATTCCATACTGCCTCATTACTAATTCATGGCCAAGTGTAACTACAGCTGAATTCTCATAAGAGGCTCTGTAATAGAAACCTGGAGAGAGCATGTGTCCAGTCTGGCTGTGTGTTTACTGGATGTTAGGGCTTTCTGGCACCTGCACATCATCATCTTTTTTACTTATGATGGCAACAACTGTAGCACCTCAATGAGGGAGGCCACAAATAAACAGGTGTATTTTGCTGTTTACAAGCCTCTAAAGGTAAGAATTTGCACTTGATGAAAGCAGTCCTCTCTTACATCCTGACATCCAACTCTCAGAGTAACAGTGACATGTGATATGTAGACAGACAGACAGTGAGTCCCACTCACCTGCTGGCTGTGTGTGTGTGGATCAGGAGTAGATGAGTGTCTGTCCAGCCTATAAAGGCCGCATGGACCATAGGAGCCAAATAATCACTCTGAACTGCTCACAAGATCCAAAGAAGAAGTGTATTCAATATCTGAGACGTGCTTGACCCCCGGACACACCTGCAACCTCTCTAGCATTACTTCTTCTTCTTCCTCTTCTACCGCCGCACACTTTCCCAGCTTACATTGCCATGTCTGCTCTTCAGCTTTTACTATTTTTTACTTCTCTCCGTCTCTCTCTCTCTCTCAATCTTTCCTGCTCATTCTCTATCTGTCAATCTCAGCAGCTCTGGTGTTGAATCATTAACGATGACCTGAGGCTCCTCCCATCACACCAGGTAGAGGTATACAGGCAGGAGGAAGAGGAGGAGGAGGAGGAGGATGGACTGGAGAGATAAAGCTGAAGTTGGGGTGTAAAAATCATGCTTAAATTCCTAAAATACACATTTTTTTGTGTGTGATTTCAATAGATTATTGTTGTCTATCAACCAATGAATCTACATATTGTGTTTTTTTAATTCTGTGACATTTAGCAGTGATATATTATTGCCTGCTGACATATAAAGATAAATACCTGGGTGGAAGCGTAAGTAAACAATGAGAAAGTCATTGTAAAAGATGACAGAAAGGGGGAAGTGAATTGAAACACTTTCTTCCACCTTGATATTTTTATAAACCGAGGACAAAAGAACAGTTTTTTCAAAGACAATCTCTTCACAGTGTGATCACAAAGAGCGCCTTCACATAACTGACAGGGAAATTATCAAAGCCGAGGGCAACCAGGACAACTCTGATTAGATCTGCTGGAGTTCAAGAGTGCCCACTTCATTAGGTTCTCATTTTTCCACAGCGTAAATGCCACTGGATGTTTTCCAGGCCGCAGCGTCATTAAATGAATCTAAATGAGGCTGAAGGGTTCGCATTGTGACAGAGGGTGTGGGCCTTTATTGTTCGCAGTTAATTATTGATACTGTGCCTGGTTAATCAACGACATTAACGACCCCGCAGACCAGAGATAAAAAGGTTCTCGGATTGCAGCTGTGGAACCGGAGGGAGCTCGGTGACAGGCGGCGCATGTGACGTGTTATGACATTTTTCCATTATAGGACCAACACTGTGATACCTGTTAATCACAACAAACCCAGGATGGATTGCGGGTTGCTACGGACCTTTTCATTGCCATTCTGTTGCTAGGGGCAACAGCTTTGGTCCAAGTTTACTTCCTGTCAGCTGCTGCATTAAGGTGGCAGTAGGCAGTTTATTTTTGGCATTAAAAATTCCATAATAACCTTTCAGCATATTGTAATTGTTAATTGATTATTAAATATGTGATAATTGAAAAGTGTTCTGAGAGATAACTAGACTTCTGCACCTCCTCATGGCTCTGTTTTCAGGCTATAAAAAATCTAATCGACGGGAGACTTTGGCCAATCACAGGTCATTTCAGAGAGAGCATGCCTATTGGCTGTGCTCCGGCCGTTGGGCGGTGCCTGGTATTTCATCAACTGTTCTCAACATGGCTGCTGGGTCAGGATTTTATAGCTAAACAGTACACCATGTTTCTGAAAACATTTGAGGTGAGAAATAGGCATTACAGTAACAGAATATTGATTCATATTTGATCAACGCTGCCTAGTTTGATCGTTTGATCGGAGCTTGTGAGTGATTGACAGCTGCTCAGAGAAATCTTGCAGATGCCGTTAGAAGTACCAGAGGACACTTGAGGACAGAGAGACAGGATTTTTTTTCAGATTACCTTTCTCGTGCACTACTGTCAGCAAATAGTTTTATAAAAAATATTTGCATATTTGCTCCATTTCTGCCTACTGCTGCTTTAACAAACATTGCAACAGGAAATATAAAAGGGCTCATTTAGATTGTTTATGTCGTCAAATATGAGAAGGTCTATTGACCACAGACACCGATGTGAATGAGTTCATTTTATCTTCAGTTTACAATCATTTCCAGATGTAAAATCATAAAACTGAGATTAAAATCTGTATCATTGTCATTCTTTAATTCAAGTGTAATTCAACAAACAAAAACCAAATAGATAGGTAATAATGCCCAAAGTTCTTTCAGGTGAAGAGAGTAACAATCTTAACTGATATTGCAAACACAGCTCATAAAGAAGTGAAAATGAAAACAACCAAAAAGCATTTGTCCATTAAGAAATACACAGCAATTAAAAGGCAAGTGAAAGTGGTGAATATCTGTAAAGAGCTGATGAGCAAATACACTCAATATGCCAACAATTAGCAACATTTGCTGCTATAATATTGATCTGAGAGTCAAACAACTGTAGCTTCTGGTAAAAATGACATAAATGAATAATACCTTGGTATTGGTATTATAAAATGGTGCGTTTGTATCATCAGTGCACTATTGGTGATACACAAACAGAATAAAATCCCTTCAACATATTCTCGACTGATTTGAAAAGACATTCAGTACACTTACTGACCTGCTTCAAATCAGCAATTCAATACAAACTACACATCAAATAATCATCATGTGGACTGCAAGTGGCCACGATACAGACGTGATAGACATTCTTTTGTCTATCGCCCATTCCTCAAACTACAATGTGCGTCAGTGACAAACTAAATGCAGATTACAACACACAAACTCAGTACCACTCACTATTAAATTATTAGTACATACAATTTTTCAAGTGCTTTTTACATTGTGTCAGCTCATTCACTTCATTTTGATGTACATGTGCATCATTTACATTGCAACCAAGCACACTGCATATACAAGCATACAATGCTTTTACAATTCTTTTTCTTTTTGTTTGTTTTAAAATCAAAAGCTATCTTACAATTCCATAAGTCTTTTTCTTCATGGCAGATATGTTTGTTCCTGCTGCGTGGATGTTTTCTTAGGTTGAGACTGACAGTTCTAATAACTGAGCTGTCAGCAGGATTGCCTCAGAATATGGTATGCGTTGAGAAATTGTATGCAAATCATGCACGCAGGGCTGAGACGTGGGGAAGTATAATCCTTCGAGGAATGTTGCACACTTCGAGAAAAACAAGTCTCGCAAAACCAAAGTAGTGTATGAGGAAAATCTGTTCTAATTTTCACATTAAATTCATTTTAAATAACATTTTCACATTGTGTCCAAAGTCCAAGCGCTCGTTTTCTAAGAGGGAATAACTGTGCATTTTCTTTTCAACACACTACAGAGCTTCATGTGAAGTTGGGACGGCGTGTGGGAGAAACAATAAGATTAAAAGCAATTTATAGTCTTTTGACTTTTTTCTTTTTTTTTTTTAAACTAATATATTATTATTTTGTGTATTGATGCAATATTAGGCTTCAACGTAGCTCTGGACTTCTTTTTTTAAACCTTCTTTGATTGCTCATTAATTAAAAGCGAACCTGAGAAGATGAGGAGGTAGATAGCATAGTTGCAGTGAGGTCATGTGATTGTACAATACAGTCGGTCATTCTCTGTGCAGACATGGAGGAGACCCAACATTTCAGTGGTTAGATAACGGCATGCAAAGCTGAGCAATGCATTTTTTGTGAATTGCTGTTTTGCTGCTATGATGCCAGTGACTTCATATTCTTTTCCGTTAGCAGTAGTCCTGGTATTCAGTCAGGTGGGTGAAAGATGATCAGCTGCTCTGCTCGTCCTTAATGCAACAGGCTTTCTTGATGTCCGTGGGGTGCTCAAAGGCGGCTTGGACGAACTGACCGAACAGGCG
>CAKALG010000162.1:0-20020 GCA_916700815.1 Helicolenus hilgendorfi | reverse complement strand
CGTCAAGCCCGTCTGCAAGCCCGGCTGGCAAGGTGAGCCCAGTATGTGTGTGTGACTGAGCAGTGTTTATACATCAGGAAACGCAGATGCAATTATTTGTGCGCGATTACTTAAGTTTGTGCAATATGCGTGCCTGGCTGTAGCGTACAGAACAAAGATGGAGCATGCAGTCGGAGCTGTGTGTGTTCCCTTTATGCTCACAGAAACACAGATGTGATTATTTGCATGTCATTACTTCAGCGTGTGTGCTTACCTCTGAATGTGTGCTACTTGCTGTATACCTCATTTTGTCCTCTCTCTCTACCAACCTTCCTATATTTCTTTTCCTTTCCTGACCCTCTCTCTCTCTCTCTCTCTCCGTCTCCTTCCCTCCCTGAGGAATTGGCCTGTCAGGTTTAGCTGGTGTGATCAACAGCACTTTACTAAGAGCACCGTGACACAGCCAACACGGCTCTTAGCACATCAGAAAGCAGTCATGGCAGCCTTAACAAGGCCCAGAGTAATGCAAAGACAAGTTCTACGACAACAACACAAACGGCGCTCGGGATAACTGCAGATGTAATTTACACTTGTCAGAGAGGGCAGCGGCTCATGTGATGAAAGACGAACACGCGCAGGGTGCGGCTTCACATGTAACCATGTGCAATCTGTGTTGTTCTGTCATTAACAAGGTGATTCATGTGCTGGATTTCTTTGGCGTCCGGCCATTTATTGTCCCCCAGGACGTGGTGTTAGCGGGCTGGTGATAAACAGCGGTAAATGAGGAACTCTGGCAGCAGCTCAGTGGCAGCCACTGAACCCTGAAAACACTAAGTTGTTTGGCTCATGTTCAATCTTCCAATCTGTGTTTTCTCAAAAACAAGTGGCAGCTCATGCCTGTGGTTTTTAGATAAATTTACATGTTTCTGATCTGAGGCAGAAGCACAAGGTCGGGATCTTAAAACAAGACAGAAAAAGCCAAATCAATTCATTTTGCATCAGGAAAATAAATGATTCAAGGGACATCTTGAAACTCTTACCATTAGCACCGTCTAGCTTAAATAATTTCTTAAAAAGGGTACGTTTTGCAGCGCGGTAGCAGCTCTACCAGACGAGGGACCAATTTTGAGATTCAGAGGAATTAAGGTCGCCAAATCAAACAACGAAAAAGAAACAATGAAAGGAAAAAAAAAGAGTAAAAGTTTTATGCTTTGTTCTCAATTTCAAAATGAGTACATGTAAGTAGTACAAAGTCACTGCGGCAGCACTCGGCAGCATGCTGTGAAGTGGGTTTTTATGAGCCTAATGCCAAGGGGCAAAGTTACAAACAAGGATGAGAAGTGGAATCACAGGCTTCATGATGTACAATAAAAGCAGGCAGAAACAAGTAGGCTACACAAAGACATTCGCACGTCGTCGTCGACACACAGCTGTACACTTAAATCCTACATTTTCTCACATCAAAAAACACTCAAACTTTTGAGATGCATTGATCTTCATCTTCACACAGCTGCTGTGGGAGTGTGTGGCAGTTCAGTGTCTGAACACACAACACATTCACACACAAACACACAGAGCAGCGAGGGCTGTTGTGAGTTTGACATGAACTCCCTCTGTAGGCTCTCAGCGTTAATCCTGTCTTTGAAGCCTGTATTTCTCAAATTAGGATTTTCAGCACACGATTATGGCGAGAAGATACAGACAAATACACACGAGGACAGATCCGCTGTCCCTTGATGAAAGGGCAGTCGTCCCTATGAGCTTGTTTGGCAGCCGGGATGAAGGGGAGGATGGAGAGGGGGAAGTAAAATGCCATGGCCACAGATCAGGGCATATTTAATAGAGCTAGTGGTTGTTGTATTAAAGGCAGGCTACTGTGGGAATGTCAAACACACACACACACAAAAGATTTCTTCTGGTAAAAAACAGTAATCTGTCTGTTCACATTAGCTTCGGTCTCTGGCTCTGGACAGCAGGGCTCAGCTGTGTGTCTCTCGTGACCAATCACATGTCCTCACTTGGCTCGTGGAAACTCCTTATACTGACAGGTAGTGCCTGTTCCCCCGCATGAACACACACACACACACACTCGCACAGCTTCTTCTTTTCAATTTCTATTCTACTTTACTACCTTTCATTAAAACGATGTAGTCTAACACTGACAGGAACACTGATAGCAATTTATCAAATGACAATGTGACGATGTGAGAGGTGTCACTTGTAGTGATGGAAATAATTATCACCTGAACATGCAGCTCCCCTCACCTTTATGGAGCTTTATAGCGACTTTCTTCTCCCTCCTTCCTGCTCTCTACACAGAAACACATGAACACACACACATATAAGTAAAACTAATAATGGAATAAATGGACAGAAGGGAAGATAAGTGAGCAGGCCGCTATAGAGCCTCTTCTCCTCATTCGATGGGATGATTATCAGTTTTATTTGGTGTGGTATAAATATAAAGTATGTATATGTAAACAATACAGCAAGGAACAACAACATATAGCGTCTATAAGTCAGACTGTTTCTGTAAATTGTAAACAATAATACAGTCATATAACACATTTGCAGTAACAGTAGTAATAAAACTAACGCTGTCAATCGATTAAACTATTTAATCGCGATTAATTGTTTTATGTCACAAGCGTGTAGGAGAACTACGGTGGCCTTCAGGTAATGTAAAAATGCTCCCTATGTAGATATTAAAGGCTCATTCTGTGCTAACGAAAACACAACGATTCTTAGTTCCAGGGGATTACACACTAATGAAAACATAGTTATGAATATTATATTTAATTACTCCTAATAGATCCCCTGAAATGTTCCACGCTGTTCCTTTAAACCTCAACGAGCTCTCTCTCCTCACCTATTAAGTAAGAGCCAGAGCAATTTCTGTCATGTATGTCCTCTGAAGCAGGAGGTGCTCAAACACACACACACATACACACACACACACACACACACACACACACACACACACACACACACACACACACACACACACACGCACATGCACACTCATGGACTTGTAATTATCCCTCAGCATGTAAAGTTCTTCAGTGTGCAACTCAAAAAGAAGTTGGCTACCCCCTACAGTAAGGCTCTCTCTTTCTCTTTCTCTCTCTCACACACACACACACACTCACACACACACGTGCACACACATGCACGCACACACAGTCTGTCCAAACCCGTCTACACTGACACACACACAGCTTAGCACAAACCTTGAGTGACAGATTACCACACTGATGAAAAAATAAATCTGCATATTCACATCCATCCTTTGTGTGCTGAGTGTGGCTCGGAGCCTCGTGCACGAGTGTGTCCAGGTGCTTGTGTGTGTGTGTGTGTGTGTGTGTGTGGTTGGTGCACACGTGTCTCTGCATGCTGTGTTACCTCTAAACAGCCCCAAATTAAAAGTGAACCCGTGGATATTGTCAGTCAAGGCAATTAGTCTGAACCTCAGACTGGAGTTCAGGTTTGGGGAATAATTAGAGCAATATGACATTAGACAGTCGGTGTTTATGATTTAGATGTTTGCGTTTCACCGTCACTTCCTTTGTAATGAGACATCATTATTGTTTCTGTACTGTGGAAAGAAGTGGCGTTGAATATTTATTTACCTTTGACGACAGCAGCGTTCTATGGCATCTAAACAATAGTTCAATGAATAACAACAACACGTAGGCTTTACAGAATTATACTTGTGAAGCTGTTGTAGAAAAACATCCATACATACTTGTTTGATGTCTCTGTTTCTCTACAAAATGTAAATGAAGGAAAATTCATCGTCAGACATTGCATTGATGGTCCTGGAGGAACATTTGTAGAGTAAGGAGAGTGGAATAAAAAAAATTAACATCTTTGGAACATGCAGTGTAGGAGATGTGACTGGTTATTAAAAATGCATGCAGCACACATCAATACTACTCGTTAGGGTTTGAAACAAGGGTTGGACCAATGTTTGCAATAGATTAATCTCAAATATGAGCATTCCCATGTTCCGAAAAATGAATGTAGTCAGTGGATTCTCCATATTGTAAAGTAAACCTAAAAAATATTTTTTTTAATGCATAGAAAATAAATCAGGCCAATAATCAGTAATACCTTACTTGACATTCGTAATAATTACATCATAAATATTTTTATATGAATTGGTTGCCACTGAAAATACTGAATGCACAGCGAGGAACCTCAGCCTTAATAAAGGGTTTGTAACGACTTTGAAGTGAAGATTAAGATGCAGAGACATGGAGAGAGAGAGAGAGAGAGATGGATGCTGTGATTTGTTCTCACCCACGGGCAATTTAACCTAACAGCTATTGGTTTCTTTAGTTTAATCCAAATGTCCGATGCAAAGAACAGCCTGTCACAGGTGTAAAGAATGACCAATCAACGCAGGTGGAAGCTAATTAACACACAAATCAGAGGCAGAAACTAAACCAAGAGAACCTTTAGAGGACAGGGAAATACCAGAAAGAAACTTCACTGAACTGTGACACAAATTGATGAACCTTATTTAGCAGTAACATCGGTACACATTATGTATATATGTGTATATATACAGTATATCAAATCTGCATTGTTTCCATGCTAGCAGTCTTCTTCTGCTATGTTTCTTTCTCTGGAAAGGTTTGACAAATATAAAACCATCATGGAGGCAAAATGTATAATACAAAGAGTAATAATTGACCCGGTTGGAGGTGCCCTGTCAACAGTTTTACCTAGCCAATCTTGTGTGAACGCACAACATTTTAAGGACATTTTGCATCATGATAACGCATTTTAGGCTTTTTCGCGCGTCCTTTCATGCCACAGGGTTAACATTTAGTCATTTAACGCCATGTTTATACCATGAAACAGTAGTGGTTAGATTTAGGCAACGAAACCTCTTAGTTAGGTTTAGGACAAACATCATGGTTGGGCTTTGAATAAGTACGTAAACAACGTAACATAAGTACGGAAAACACATCACAAACGTCACTAACGTAGCTTCAAAATACCTCAGACGCTTTGGGACCGGTCTCCTGGTTAAAAGTCCTGTGTTTGTTGGACCCATTCACCTCCCCTCCCCGCCACCATAAGCAGTCTCTCTCACTCTTTATTTTCCATCACTGGCTCTGAGCGTAGCATATTCACACTGATGTGTTAACAATGCAGTTAATACAGACTACTTGAAACGACACGGCCAAAGCAAGAATGGCATTATTGCATGCGAAATGACTTAGATATTGCTTTGTCATTGATACGGCATTTGGTGAGACCAGGCTGGTTTTAGATATGTCTTTTTTATACCTGAGGGGGATCTATTGGCAGAAATGGAATATAGTATTAATTAGTATGTTTTCTTTAGTGTATAATCACCTGAATATAAGAACTGTTGTGTTTTCGTTAGCTTACGATGAGCCGTTTATATCTACATAGAGAACGGGTCCTCTTCACGGAGTCCGCCATGTTGCACTGCCATGTTTCTACAGTAGCCCAAAAACGGACAAACCAAACTGCGTTAACTTTTCCTGCTTGGGCCGGAGTCGATAATGTTACTCGCTCCCGTGGCCGCCTCTCTCTCTCTCTCTCTCTCTTACTTCATCACTCACTTCCCACACACTCTACACACTGGCTCTACTCCAACTGGCTCTAGAGAGGGACATTCGCGTTTTCGCGTCAGCCACCGTAGCTCTCCAACGCGTTTGGCACACTAGATACCGCCAGATCCTACACACTGGACCTTGAAACAGCTTTAAATCATGGCAGAAAGACTCAAACTCAAACACTTGTAAACCAGTAGAGCTTTTAAGATATGATCAAATGATATTTTGCTAAAAGAGTGCAGTGTGTTAGCAGTAAGGGTGGTGGAAAGCTGAGAGCCAACCTCAGGTAGAGTATCTGGAATCAGCACAGGCTCGGAGGCATTTTCTCTCGTTGAGGCGGGGAGCTGCATTTTCTGCTCCACTCTCCACTATGCTATTCTAGTGTGTGTGTGTGTGTGTGTGTGTGTGTGTGTGTGTGTGTGTGTGGCAGCCAATGGTCCTGATCTCTGATAACAGTAGGAAGAGGATGAATTAAAGGGAAGAAGAAGAAAAATGAATGGCTCGGCACTTCCCTTTCCCATTTCCTCTAACCTCCTACTCCTTTCTTGCTTCCTCTCTAATCTCAGACTGAGGCTGTCTGGCTGCTGCTTTAGCACTTTTCATCCCCTCGCTGGTATTAGCTTGTTTTCCCTTATTACTTTCACCGTTTCCTTTTTGCCTTTTGTGTCTGTGTCCTGCATTTTTTCTCTCTCACTTTGTTCTCTTTCGTCTTTACTTTATTTCTTACTTTTCTCCCCTTTACTTTTCCTTCCTCTCATCTCGCCACCTGGCTTATCAGGTCACCCTCATGTTCATGTTTCTTTCATTCTCCCCACTCGATTTTCTATCTCTGATCCACCAGTAGTTTGAAGTAGGAATCTGGTCTCCAGTGTAAATCACGGTCATTAGATTCTCCTCTTGCTCCACTTTTCACTGTTATTGCATTACACAGTGACACACACACAGTCGCAGGGATCAAGCCTCCCTACGCTCCTCCTCGACTTCTAACAGCAGGGATGAATGAACGGTGGCAGGGGTTAAAAGATAGAGATGAGCCTGACGCCCTGGGTTCACCTTATTGTGTCAGATGAGAGCAATGGCTTGTTAAAAAGGTAATGTGTGTGCGTGTGTGTGTTCATGCATGTTTGCAGGGTGAAGTGTAGAAGAGCGAGGGAGAAAGATAAATACTTCCACACAACACCTGCTGACAAATTGTGGATACAGCTTGTTGACACAGGGATGTATGCACAAAACATAGGCA
Source organism: Helicolenus hilgendorfi (assembly GCA_916700815.1). Taxonomy (NCBI): domain Eukaryota; kingdom Metazoa; phylum Chordata; class Actinopteri; order Perciformes; family Sebastidae; genus Helicolenus; species Helicolenus hilgendorfi. The sequence continues at coordinate 13,204 of CAKALG010000162.1, read as the reverse complement.
AACAGGAAATGGACATAGCATAGGCAGTAGTGCACGATGCACACGCTAACACACACACCTATGTGAGAGCGATTACACTCCTTCAGTCCTTGTCTTTCTGCCTGTTGAGATTGTAGTCTCCTTTATAGTGCCACTGCAGTGTCAAGGCGACATTGAGCGATCATGATTACAAAGACAAAGAGAGTGAAAGGGAGTAAGGGAGGGAGATGAGAGAGGGATAAAACAGCAGGGAGTGTCTGAATGGGAGAGGAAAAAAAAAAGGCAGAGGAGTTAAGTGAAAAGATAAAAGATACGTATTAACGTCTGGGTAAAGGTTTAGCCCGAGGGAGAGACTTTTAAGTCTCAGGGTGTCGTCAGGCGGGTGCTGCAATCATGTAGACATATATCGGATGGCTGTGATGTTAGTTTACCAGTCGATCTACAGTTGTGTTGTGGCCCCCACCCATGGCTGTAGCAACTAGAGAGCAACATGCTAGAAAACCTCCCAGCGCAGACCCTGTGGGATTACAGCATATATCCCAACTAGCCTCGGATTCCCCCGGGATCCTCCCGCGAGGAGATAGAGGACGTGGGATGTCTCGAGTAGTCCGCTTAGTCTGCTGCCATCATGAGCAGGATGAAAATAGAGGCGGAGAAAAGATAAAATGGAGAACCTCAGAAAGCACTTTTTTGGCTCCTTTCAGTGTCTCCGCTCTAAACACCCAGGATTAAATTGTCATTTTCACTCAATCCTCAAAGGGGGCAAAAGAATTAGAGTTACACTAGACGTGAAATTGGGGTCTTTTAAGAGGCTTCTCAGCGAATCCAGCAGAAAAGTGCAATTTCATTAGAACTTATCCCATTAGAGACTTTTCTAAGACTATTGTAATAGAAATATGTTTCTGTCGCCTCGAGGGGCTGCACAGAACAGACTGTGATGACAGACGTTACTTATCATATTTATAACGTTTTCAAACTTGTTTTAAAGAGACACACTTTTAATAAATGAGCGCAACACCCAACAGATTTTGAAACACCTGTTTTGAGATTTTCCTCTTCATACTGTAGATGTGAAACACTTAAAATAAATCCAGTTAGGCAGATAATACCCCCTTTAAATGTGTGGTTAAATGAATGCAATTGACATTTTCTTTTGGGCTCATCTTCTAACAGGGAATTTTGACTGTGTCCCAATTTCATATTCAGCCTGTTCACATGAACATATATATGAATGACACGATAATGCGCAAGGCATTTAACGTGCAACAAGAATGCCTTTCTTGCTTTTGGCATGTCATTTGTAGTCTCTACTGAACGCAATGTAAATGCACCCCTGTAAATATGCTACACTGAGCGGCAGGAGCGGAGGTGGATGGGTCCAACAAACACACAACTTATAACCAGGAGACCAGTGTTCGAGACCAGCGTTTTGTTTTTCAGTAGCGTTTGTAACATGTTTTCTGTACTTATATACATACGTATTTTACTTAGTTTACGTACTTATTTCAAGCCCAACCATGATGTTTTTCCTAAACCTAACTAAGTCGTTTTGATGCCTCAACCTAACTGCAACCATAGTTTTGTTGCGTGGCGTACAAATGGCACACGAAAAGCCTAAAATGTGTCCTCATGACACGCAGAATGTCCGTGTAGTATGCTATTTATACGCCTCCCTGTGAGCTGGGTTGCCATATAACATACTGTACTAACTATTTATAACAGTACATCTTTATAGTACACTTTTTGTCCAGATAGTACAAAAGAAATCAACATACTTATTGTTCTATACGACCAGAAAATTACACATGATATGTGCGCCATTGGGCGTCAATCAAACTACAGTACTACTTATGAATCCTCTTTTTTCTGGAGCTTTCTCACCACCACCTTCAATTTAATTTGCAGCCGCGAGTAGTGCCGCCATTTCCTTTTGTGCATTGCATTGTGGGAATACAATGTTCATCAAAAATGAAACAACACAGGACTTTCACCCAGGAGAACGCTGTTCGTATCCCGTGTGAAACCAGAAGTCAACGTTGATTTGATTTGTCACGTAACTTCTGTACTGTAAGTTACATCACTTCCAATGTTTTTTTTAACCAAAACAACACTCTTTACCTAAACCCATCAAAGTAGTTTTGTTGCCTAAACCTAATTAAGTTGTTTCCTATGAAGACGGAAGTTTATTTTGAAAAGACTGTATGCATGTAACGAGTGGAAATTGACACGTGTTGCTGGACATTTGTAGGAAAATTAACGAAAAATGAGGAGTAACTTTTCGAAGATATCATATGAAGTATTGTATGAGGATATGTTGGCGTATGTAACGAGCGGAAACTAACACGCCGTCCCTGACACGTCCAAAACTGACGTTTAACTTCAGCAGAAACAAGCTGCAAACCCAGCAACGACACATTATCATTTCACCTCTAAGCTTATATGACAAATTTAATAGCAAATAGAAAGGAGCAAGATTAGCATTCATTTGAAGTCGTGTAAGAGCCAGTACTTGCTCCATTCAAAGGGAACATCTGAGAAACCTCCTCCAACTAGATGCCTAAAATCTCCTATCATGAACATTCAGGAAAGAAGAAAGATTCCGCTCCGATCCATTTTGTCATTGAACTTTTTGACTTGTTTTTCACCTTTTTCTCAGCCGCCACCTTTAAAAGCCCTACATTTTTATGTTGCAAGCCTTGAGCTCCAAAGAAACAAGTAAGAGCTCTCTATGCACTCAGGAATGAAAAAAAAAAAAAACGATGCATGAATGAAGCATGCATGAAAGCATTAAAGTGAATGCTTTGGGGGCATTGTGGGGTAAGAGTGTGAGAGAGAGAGAGAAGGACGTCCAGGAAAGAAGAGGAGAAATCTGGAAGATGGCACTCACTGGAGGAGGGAGATGGAGGAGGACAGGGGTGGAGAGCAAAGGGAAGGGAAGGAAAAGAGGAGCAGAGTGCTCTTTTAAATGGAAATTGGCTCTTCCACTGATGGCTGGGACGAGTAATGACGACCCCCTCCCGACTACTTGAACGTGGTGTCAGCATTTTTACATGCACTCACACACACAATGTTCACACAACCACCTTCCTACACGTCCACACGTCTACACACATTTAAAAGCATGCAAGAACTTACGGATGACACACACACACACACACACACACACACACACACACACTCTTACCCTCCAGAGACGGGGAACAGTGTGAAAGTGTGATGATGCATCATTTTCCTAAGCACCTCTATCCATCTTCCCTTCCTCAGGATCTCTCACTCTGTTTTTCACACCCTTCATTTTAAGGAGGAGGTTGGAAACTTACCTCAGCTGTATGTGGGTACCTATACAGCAGTGGAGAGTTTTCGCTTACAAACAGAGCACCTGAGAGATCATCTGTGAGGCTGTATTACATCCACATCGCTCATAATCTATCAGGGAGACAAAATAGTATGTCTCTCTGCAAATAGTAGCGAAAAGTGTAAAAAAAAAAGATCTGCTTTTTACTTATGTTCTGCCATGTGCATAAAATAGATAGTAAACTGGTAATCCAAGCACATTTGTAGGAATTTCAGTCTTAAAAACATCCTGTAATGGTAACTTTTGGAACTGCACCTTCCAGGAGATCTATGGCTAAGCTAAGGTACAAGTAAAGTACAACTTCCCAATTTCAGCAGCTCGTTCTGACTCTGAGTCCAACTGTGAGACTCGACTCTTATAAATCAATCCATGAGAAGCTACTACTGCACTGCACAAGTAATATCTATAAAGGCCACAGTACATTATGGTGTCTTATGTCCATTTCAACCACATGAAGCTATCTGAATTATATCACAAGAGCACTAAAGGGTTCAGTATGCCTCTAAGCAACTAGGTCGTACATCTCAACATATTTAAAGGGACAGTAAGTAGGATTTCGGGGATCTATTAACAGAAATGAACTATAATATTCATCATTATGTTTTCTTTAGTGTGTAATCACCTGAAACTAAGAATCGTTGTGTTTTTGTTAGCTTAAAATGAGCCCTTTACGTCTACATAGCGACCGGGTCCTCTTCACAGAGTCTGATATGTTACCCCACTATGTTTCTACAGTAGCCCAGAACAAACAAACCAAACACTGGCTCTAGAGAGAGTCTTTAGTTTTTTTAACGTCACCTGAAGGCCACCGTAGTTCTCTGACATGCTTGTGAAACTGCGGTAACGTAAGCCGCAAAAATCGTGGTACTCCTAGCCGACGTCTGACCTCCGTCGCTCCTAAAGTAGTGTTGTTATGGTGAAGATGGCCAATGAGCAAGGCGAACAGCGTTACCACAATTTTGCACTGGGTGGATCACGTTACCGCAGTCTTGGAAAAGGAGGAGTGAGCGGAGGGGTACTCAGTTGGTTGCAATCTGCAACCACACCACTAGATGCCGCCAAATCCTACACACTGTACCTTTAAAGGCAAAAGTGTTTATACCTAAGTGCTACAGTATGAAGTGCCGTCATAGAGAAGGACGGGACGTGGTGAATCGTGTAAATAAAGATAACGGCGCACTTTCGTACAGTCTCTCTTCAAAGGCTTTCAAGGTGTTGCACTCATTGAACACACAAAACATGACAGAAGTAGTGTGAAGAATTTAAAAAAAGGGCTTAAGGTCACGTCCTCCATAAATTCTCACGTCCACAACCCTGACCAGTCGCTGCATGAAGTGGGCATGCTTGTTGTGTTTCAGAGAGTTATACAAAAAATATCAGACGCATCTCTAGCTCCAACATCAGAGAGGTGTGAGGGGAGGGAGATTCAGATGCTGTTAGACAGTCTGACAAGCAGTTTGTTTGAAGCATACTAACGCCTTTAATATTTTTATGCCGATTCACGGTGCTTTAAATAGCCACACTGTAGTTTCTCCAACAGATTGAGTGAGCTTAATATAAATGGAAACCTTCTGCTTGCTATTGAAGTAAAGCAGTATTTGCCTCTTGACCTTTATTCTAGACATAAAACATAAATAGCAAAGTGGACACATGGTTTCCCAGTGTTTCATTTTACGTGAAATAGTACCATTTTCATCACCTTTTGAAGAGCTTAGCGTCTTAACATTATGTGTCAGTGGTAACAGGATCACTTCTCACTGATAACACCAATCTATACTGTAGAGAAAACTGAAGATCAGTTATTCAAAGTCAACATTTAGATCATGATTCTAATATTTAACATCTTGAAATATGCAGGTTTCAACTGAACGTAAAAAAAAAAAACTGCTCACTTTCACACACAAACATAAAAGTGTTTTTCCTTGTGATGATCAGAGCCCCGGTGAGGAGTTTCTACTTCCACATGGTCGTTTTCATGTCTGCCTTCCCTCCTCTGCTTCTCGTCTTCCTCTCATATTCACAAAGAGAGAAACTCTTGGGCCCGCTGTGTGAGTTCTGCTCAGCGTGCTGCAGGCAAGCACACAACTCAATAGAGACCAAATAGCTTCCTGTTAAACCCACACTGCTGTTAAAAGAGCTGGGTTCTACTGCAAGTCTGTGTGTTGCTGTTACTGTGCATCGTTTGTGTTTGTGTGTGTGTACTGAATGGGTTTTCTAGTTCTGTCTGTCGGTATGTAAGCCTCCCAATCACAAGTACTTTCTGTTTTGATTCATATTGATTTGGGATTTTTGAACGTATGTCTGTATGCGTAAATGTGTTGGCCCTGTTATTACTGTCATTGGCAGGCCTGTTTTATAGATCGGGTTCGGGCTCATTTAACTTCCCCCCTGCCATTGTGCCCATATGGGCACTGCAGAGCACACATAAGCTGGTTGATGAAATAATACATCTGAGGAAAATAGTAATTACATTCTCTTATTTTACGAGTTTTTCGAGACATTTGAGACATTTTTAGAGTTTATTAAATACCTGCAGCGATCCCACCGCAACCTTATTGATTAATTAAATCTCACGTATTTTCAAAGATGACATGTCGGGGAGCTTTATTAATTTAATGTTCATGAAACAACTGTATGTATCCCAAAATAAATCAGTTAGAGAGGCTTCACTTACCACCAACTCTCTGAAGACGCTAGTAATTTCACTGTAACTGCGTGTGGCTATTAGCGCTGATCTTTGTGAATTGGACTGTTTTTGCAATGACTCATTTGCATAGAAAGACATTTTTTGCACCAACTGTATGCATATTACCTATTTTAGAAATGTGCAAATAGCACATGATCGCCAAGAGGCTATTTATTTGCTTGGCAGCACGGCTAGCGTTTCGTTTCACTCTTTGTGAGTGCTTTGAGAATTACACGGTTTGTTTTTGTCTTATTTGCACACGTTTAGCAGCCACAAAAGCTGCACAATCCCTTTGTGAATTTGCCCCTCGGTGTATTCGGGAGCTCATGCTGCGCCTGTTGGTTATAGCATCAGTAGCAACAGAGTCTTACAGAGACTTAAAGAGCAGGGACATAAATTCAGCTCGGTAGTCGCTGCTTCATACATACAGTAGCAGACCTTGAAATAAACCCTTTTACGATGGCTGACTGCATGTAGACGTACAGACACTTGACCAGAATGTCAATGCAAAACACATAGGATGCTTTCTGTTGACTTAAATATAAAGCTACAAACCTGTGTGGAGATGTTGAATAGGACTGGAAACCACAGAAAAGTTTGACCATGCTCTTAATAATGTCAAACAATACAACACGTGATCTGTGTTACTGAAGAGGAAAATGAACCCCTCTAAATCAGTTATATACTAAATGAGAATTCAGTGGTGGATAAATTAATCAGGTCTTTTACTTTGGTAAAACTAGCTATACTACACACTGTAAAAAATACTCTGTTACGGGTAAAAGGCTTGCATTCAAACTCTTAAGTACAAGTACAGAAGTATTAGGATATTAGGGGTGCAATGGATCATAAAACTCAGTTAAGATCATATCACGGTTTTAAGTCACGGATCATATCAGCAGTTTAGAAATGCCCGTTTTTTGCCGCGGATACAGATTGCCAATCGTTGATGAGCCTTGATGTCGGCCGATGCAGATCGTTTTTACTGTTTTTAAATTGAAATACTATCCTTTTATTTTATTATAGTCATCTATAGTGGTTATTTGAATAAAAGCACACAATTGAAATGATTAGGAAATAAAAGTTGTTGTTTAGTAAGTAAGTAAGTACTACATTAGTAGCTCTAATTATATATTATAAGCTGCTTAGAGGTAGTGTTAGGAAGTTAAGCAGGTCATAATCCCCTCACTATTGTCTATTTCATATTGCTGTGAAAACATCTGCTTCAAACAGCTGTATTGATTCAAGTTTCTTGCCAAAAACCTAATTTTACGAGATTACATTTGAACGCATCACGATAACCCAAATCATGTTTACTGATTAGAGCCTGAATGCACCATAATGTAACTCAGTGGAACCTCCGTACGTCTGTGGTGCTGCTAATGTTAGCTCTAATGTTAGGATTTGTTGTTCATAATACAGGATTATCAGGGACCCGCGACTAGAAAGCATTAATGCAGATCTCTCGATCACATATTTTTACTGAATATCATCGTATAACGGTCAGCAGTAAAACTTTATTTTACACTGTGATGGTTAAACTGTGTAATTAATCCGCGGTTTACATGCGTGCTGAACCGTGGGGAAGGATCCGTATGGATCATGGATCAACTATGATCTGCAACACTACTAAGAAGTATTATCAGCAAAATGTACTTGAAGTATCAAAAATATCTAGTAGCTAAAGTCATATAAATGTGGTGGAGTAAGAAGTTTTTTTTTTTTTTATTGAAGTAGAAGTACAAATTAGCATCAGATTAAAACACTCAAGTAAAGTAAGTACCTCCAAGTTCTACTAAAGTACAGTACCTGATTAAGTGCAAGAATCAACCTTGTACTGCATGTATTTACGTCACTAAGAAAAGCTTTTAGTTTTCAGAGTTAAAGAACGCTTAAATAAATCATGACGTGTTCTATAGAGCCTTTTTAACACACACAGAGCAACATAAACACTATGCCATTAATTCAATGTCAGACAGTCATAGACTGGCAAAAGGCTGAACTGCCGCAGAGAAGAACATTTCAATTTAAATGTCTGCAGGAAATAAAGGAAATACGTCTGCCTCAGTGACAAAACACAAAGTATCACAATGGGGATGCCAGAGCATCAATATTGTACAGCAAGAGACGCTGTTATTTCATGAACTAACACAAGATATTAAATATATTTATAACCATCTGTGAGAGGAGTGCATCAATGCTTAAAAGCTGTGGCAGTGAAAAGGATGGTGAAAAAGGTTTGGCGTTTTTTTTTTTTTTTATCCTTCAGAAATCTAAAAATCTATAAAAAAAGAGCACAGATTCAAGACACAGATGTGTTTCTTTGTTTTTGTCCATGCAAACACACCTCAGTACAGTCCAGTGGGTTTTTGACAAAAGACCGTTTTTCTTTTTATTGCTGCAGTGTTTCCCATTATTAAAGATAAGTGCCTCTGCCAAATATTTATCAGTGATATGAGGCTATTTGTATGGGGTCTTATCTAAACACAGGCTATGAAATGAAGAGTAAACTGTTTTTGCTTTGTGGCGAGAGTGTATCTCTGTTCATTTTCTTTTCTTTTCCCTTAACAGCTCACATGTCTACTTCAGTGGTTGCACAGTGTTTCAACACCCCCTACCTCGTGTCTTACCATGGAGGGGAGTCGTGTCTCAAAAAATAAATGCGCCTTTTGGTGTGAAAGCAACATCTGCTACTGTACTTGGTCTTGTGATTTGTTTTCACGATGTGCTGCACCCACGCTCCTTGTAATTCATTTGCCTTCCTACCAGAGGGCCCATTCCTCATTATATTTGAGGGCGGTGCACTTCACACCTTCTGTTTACATTCATCATCCGCTTCTGTCACAGAGGGGTCACTCGCAGGCCCATTACTTGGTGTTTTACAGTAAACCTTTGTGCGTAATGAGCATCAGTGGCGTGGCATTCAATGCACCGACCTCAGATACAAAGAGCCAAGAATGCTCACATGGGGAGTTTAAAAAGTTCTATACTTGTGTCCTCGCAGGGGTGACAACAACTACAGTAGCTGCAGTGTGTGATACTCTCCTAGTCTTTAAGGGAATCAACAACATGGATTGCACCCACAGGGAACCACTTCGTTTTTAGGACTGGCAGGAAGGACGGTCAATCTTGCCTGCTTGAGCATCATTTTTGTAGCCTACTGTGCCATTACATTGATGTTAGATATTGCACGGTAATGATGTTGTATATATGACTTTACTACAAAACATAACAAGATTAAAAACCGTTACACACTGGGGGCATGACAAATAAACAACACAGAAATGCAGAATACTCACCTGCGAATATTATATGTCTAATGCTTTTATTGTGAAAGGTAACAACGGAAGGAGTGGATCTGGTCTGCGCTGCCTTTGTCAAGGTCAAGTAATAAAGTTTGTCGTCCTGGTTTGGACTAAAGAGCCTCCGTGTTGTTTCATAAATATAGACGCAACTCGTTCCGCACAACGTGATTGATGCCTTTATTCGTAGTGCAAAAGCTCAGAAAATCAACCTCTTTCCGGGAAAAATTGTTGTTGCTTTTTGACGTGTAATATTCCCATTCTGTGTGAAAGTATTCATGACAAAAACAACAGTTGAAAAAATATATTAACATGAAAAATAATTGCAAAAAGGCACCTTTGTGAGGCTGAAATGAGCTAAAAGCTAACAGTCTCACAATTAATATGTTAACATGCTGATGTTTAACAGCTATAATTACACGGCTCTGTTGAATACTTGATTCTGATTGATCAATCACAGCGTTCTACCGTCTGTTGTTTCTTTAGTAAGGATGCTATCGAAGTTATTAAAATTCACTCTTTGGGTAACATGAATGTCTGTACAGAGAATTTCATTGTAATGCATCCAATAGTCGTCAAGACATTTCAGTCTGAAGCAAAATATTTGCTGGTGATGGTAAAAGTCTTGTCTTGATGTGGAGGTATTCCAGTGGATTAACTGACCGACTTACCAGTCAACCAACATCGCCATCCTTTGAGCCACAGAAAAGTGGCAAATGGGAATGACACATGAGAAGGCCCACTCTTTCTTCTTCAAAGTGTCAATGACAAAAAACAGCTGCCCAGTCGGAATATGAATATAATATATATTTTTTGCCCCGTCCTCACTTTGAGAGGACGGGGCAAAAAAAAAAAAAGACCGGAAGCTGTGTCCCGAAAATAATAAGGACCAAATGAAGAAAAAAAAAAAAATCCTTAACACTTTGGAGTGAAAACCGTTATGGACACGTAATTCATTGTAGTATTCACATAATGAATAACATTTCATCAAGTCATCCTCTCCACAGATAATGACATAATGCACTTCAGAAGGCATGTGGTCGTACTGTAAGGGCTGCTGCTGCTACAACGCTTACGGGCTGCCGTAACATAAAACACCCCAAAAAACCAAGACGATCATGATAACTCGTCATCTGTGCTCACTATCGAAATCGCGGGGTAGGTGTGACGTATATCTGAAGGTAGTTAGTGAACGGCTGCTGGTCACAGCCTCCTCTGGAGCCTACAGGCGTTCACTCCATGAGATTAAACACTATTAGGAGATGATGAGAGTCAGCACCTTCCCCTATCCCTTGTGTTTGTCTAATGCTCTCTAACCATAAACCTTAATCACCCACTTCCAAACTCAACCCTTCCTCGCATCTATATGCACATTACATCCTCAACCCATTACTCCTCATTTATCCTTCCACGTTCCCTCACTCCTTCCCATGCATCCTTAACCAGGCTCTGCCCTGCCCCCTGTCCTCCCCTCCCTCTTATGGTGTGGACTGGAGCCAGCTTGGCTGCGTTAAAGCCAAGTCCTCGCAGGTCATTTGACTCCCAGTTGTCGACGGAGTATGTTATTACCAGAGCATCTGTTAGGCCCTCACTCCAACCTGAATCTAAAAGGTGCAGCGTCATTCCTTTACTCAGCACGGCGTAGCAAAAACAAAGGCCAGAAAACCGATTCAGCAACCACATAACCCGCCAGATGTGAAGGTGTTTGTAACTTTTTTGTATTGACTAATCATTGCTGCGTTCATTTTGAGACGTTACATCAACTACCATTAAGATTGTTAGTGAGAATGATGACAACATGACTCCTAGTTGGACATTTTGGGAAATGCACTTTCTTACAGATAGTTACATTACAATATTAATAGACTCTTATGCCTGTGTTATCAATATGAAGCTGGAACCAGGAGATGCTTAGCTTAGCTTAGCTTAGCATAAAAACAGGAAGACTCTGTCCAAAGTTTATCATTTACCAGAACCTTTAAAGTTCACTTATTAAAGCTCATCAAATACTCATCAAATACCGCGCAGCTTGGTCAGTGGCCCTACGCTTCAAACCATGACGCTCTGGGTACCTAGCCTGTTCAAAATAACCTCACGTGTTCACAGGAAATGTACAGTTTCCACTCGTTACATGCATACAGTTTTAAAACCAGTTTAAATTTAGTTTTCAAAATAAACTTCCAACGTAAGTTTACTTAGTTTTTACGTTTACTTATGCAATGAAACCACTTGCTTAAGCTTCAGAAAAGATTGTGGTTTGGGAAAAAACAAGTACGTTTGTAAATAACAACTCTTGTTACGCAACTCACGATAAGTTGCGTAACAAAACTTCGGTAAAGTAAGTCAATGTTGACTTACCCACCCGCCCTAGGCAGACTTTCTCACTATTTCAACTACGTCTATTGTTCTGAACGTCTGTAATGACGCGGATGGGTTTACATTGGAGTTAGTTGAAAGCCTGATGCGTCACATACGTCACAGACCAAACTGCAGTACTTTACATGTTGGGAGTGAGACCAAGTTAGGGAGGACATAGCCGAAACAGTATATACAGTAATTGTGTGCAAAAGAAATGTGTTTGAGAGAAAGAAACAGAAACACATAAATCAGCAAGCCCTTTGTGTTTGTGTCCTTTTACGTGTGTTTTGTTCTCGTTTAGCGCGGACCATTGTTTGTGCCCATTCTCATCACCGCCACTGACAATCCCATAGTAACAATGCTGCAGCAGCCCACAGCACTCGCAGTCTGGAGGAGGTAAATCAACTACAAAACAGATGCCGTGTGTGTGTGTGTATGTGTTCGAGCATGAGGTGGTGAGTGTGTGAGGAAGCGAACATGGCAGATTTAACAGGCTGGTGAGCACCAAAGAGCCGCTCGCTTTCTTCTTCTTCTCACAGTCGGCTCGGCTTCATGCTCATGCCTCCAGCTCCTAGCTATGCTCGACAGACAGATAGATATATAAATGGATGGATAGGAACTCATTTGTGTGTACTAGCAAACACCGCTGATGGATAGGATGAGATGAGAGCTTGGTGCCCAATTAATTTTGAGGTGGTATAGTTTGCTCTTAAAGAACTAGTTTCATACAGCGATGATGCAATGATGCTACCGTATGACAGGAGAAGGTATCCGGACTGACAGGCTTCTGACTGAGCAAATGTTGGAAATCTGTGTTGACAGCATTTACGGATATGCCGGGTACGCAGTTTTAAACTCTGATAATGATTGAGATTGGCTTCACTGTAAACAAAACTCATAGAAACATTCAACAGGCAACATAATTTCGCAGTTCTGTCAGGAAGAGACTGTGCAGCCAAACACAAATTCACCACCACAAAGGCTGGAAAAAAATGAAGGGAAACGCTGAAACATCACCGTCGCACAAAATAATAGCCTGCCCGGACAGAAAACACAATTTGCAGCTGACAGGACAGACAGTGACAGCATAATGACTACTGCCGCTAATGCAGGCGCTGCACTCCACTCCAACAACAATGCAGCAATTTCATTAGCCGGGCACATTCTGCCAGGAGGATATTGAGTTGTGATGCCAGAAATATCAGTGACAGTGAAAAATTGGAAATGGAGTCTTGTTCTGATGGTAGCCTAAGTGGACAAAATGAGGCGAAAAATAACAAAAGCAACAAGTGGGCAAAATCAGATATCATTTGAGACAATCATCGGCAGCAGAGCTGGTGTTTCCAAGACAGACTGCAGTTTAATCTATCCTCTGTGCCTTCCCTAACGCTATCACTCCATCTCCCTCTCTCCCCAGATTGGAATAAGCGAGTGGACTATGAGCCAGGAACAGGAAGTAAGCAGCTGTTTCCTAAAATGCACCTGGAGACTTGTGGCGGGCCGCTGTCGTCGGTGAGGACCACC
>CAKALG010000161.1:0-19089 GCA_916700815.1 Helicolenus hilgendorfi | reverse complement strand
GTCTCTTCCTCTCCATCCCTCCCTCCCTCTCCTCTCTCTCCAGCCGTCGCCGGGAGCACTGACTGTGTGTGTGTGTGTGTATGTGTGTATGTGTGTGTGTGTGTGAGTGTGTGTGCGCTGGTATAATCTGACAGCACGCTGGGGCTGCGTTTCCTAAGAAAAGCTCTCAGCTCTCTCTCTCAGTTTTCTGCCCGTCTTATTGCCGCTCTCATTGTCTTTTGTCGACAGTGATAAAGAGAGCAGGTATATACCATCTGTCCATTCCGACAATTTATTACGAGTTTTTTGTTTGCTGCTCTTCACAGATGTTATGTCAACACTTTTTGGGTGGTGGTGAGGGAGGTGGATGGGGGACTCCCGGTTCTAATGGAATTTGTTGTGGCTGTTTTGGTCTCTTCTCTCTTTCAGTTTGAACCGCGGGCCTGTTTTTGGAATAAGAAAAAGCATTGCTGTTTTCTGACTTTGAGAGAAGAAAGAAGAAGGGACTCCTCTGGAATTTCCTAAGGAATTTACGCGGACAGCTCCGGTGAGTGGACGTTTTTGCTATAATAATAATAAAAAAAGCTTCACGATTTAGAATGCATGCAGCTATTTAGAGTTGATTTGAAATGGAAAAAAAAAATCAATCCTTCATTTTTGCCATTCTTCTATTTTTAATTCCAGTTACCGGGGCTTTGCATTCTACCGCCTGGGTATATAGTAAGTAGTATAGACTTTTTTTCTGCATCTTTTTAAAGCTGCTCTTCGTGTTTTTTTTTTTTTTCTTTATGTGTTGGAATTAAGTGTCGGTTTTTTTTTTGGTGTTTCTGCTCCAAGTTATGTGTCGTGCTGCTGACGGTGAGTGAGTAGGAGCCTGCAGGAGCACAGATTTTTTGCATATCTGTGAAGCTGCGTTATGGATAAATGTGGCGCGCAGGTCTGCTGCTCACCGTTACGCTCCAGATGGTGGCGAGAGATATATACACATTTTGTTTTTATCGTCATCATTTTCCAACACAGCCATGTTTGCTTCCCCCCCAAAACGGTGCTCTGCCCTCCTCTACCTTTCAGATATATATAGAGAAGGATGCACAAGCACCAAGCAACCGTTTCTGGGGATATTCTGTGCGTTATAGTTTGTGGGACGCTGAGGAAAGTTTGCGTAAAATGTTTTGGTCCTGGAGATTTGAATGTCTTTGAAACGAATGTGCGCGTGCGTGCGTGAGCGTGCGTGCCCAAGTGCTCCTGACTCAGGTGATGGAGACGGTGGGTGGGCTGTGACTCACTCGGTTTACCCGTTTTGCTGCTGTTATCTGACAGGCTTTTGATGTTAGATTTCACTGGTGATTGACAGCTGATCATGCGCAGTAGAGTGTCAGCAGAGGACCATGTTTTTTTTTTTTCCCTCCCTTCCTCTCCATCTCCATCACTGCCACATGCTATATTTGGAAGTAACCAAAACACAACCCCCTTCATCTGGTGTTAAAGAGTGTTTGTCAGACTACTAAACTGACAAGTGATTCATATATAGCCAATTACCCACTGATTTGCAAACCGGAGAGGAGAGGGGGAGAAAGAAAAGCCTCTAGATAATGAACTGAAAAGTTTTGTGTGTGCCTCTGCATTTTGTGGCAAGCCGAGTCGAGGAGGATGCAACTGCAAATGAGGGCAAGGACAGCTCCATGCAGCCGGGGAGATGTGTCTCATCCCTGGCTGGAGGAGAGTGACAGAGGGCTAAGTGAGCATGGCCATTGAGGAGAGGTAATAGTATTACGGTCTGCCAGTCAGGAGGCAGAGCAAGAGATAGGCTGCTGTTGCATTTCAGGAACTAAATGGGAAGCACACAAGGACAGGAAACTATGACATGAGGGCAATTTAACACCCACGAACACACTCACATAGCTCAGTAGTACACTGGAGCTAGTTTTTTGTAGTTATGTTAATATCATTGTGGGTCAATATTAAGTTGTGTTGTGC
Source organism: Helicolenus hilgendorfi (assembly GCA_916700815.1). NCBI lineage: Eukaryota > Metazoa > Chordata > Actinopteri > Perciformes > Sebastidae > Helicolenus > Helicolenus hilgendorfi. The sequence continues at coordinate 17,133 of CAKALG010000161.1, read as the reverse complement.
TGTGGTTATGGATTTAGCATTGCTTCACTAATGTCGCCTTGGGTTTAGAGATTTGCTGATGCTGAGCTTATTAGGCATGACTTCCTACCTACCTACCTATCTATATACCTATCTATCTATCTATCTATCTATGTATCTGTGATTGTGTGTTTCTTTCTTAAATTGCAAGGCACTATGGGATATAGAACCCCCGTAGTGCTTCATACAAAATCTGATTGTGTACCTATGATACACCACGAATACATAAATATAATACTGCCAGCACCGATGTGAAAATAAACAAGTCCAGCAGGAACACCAGCAGGAGACAAATAAACATCCTCCTCCTTTTTTTTTTTTTTTTTTTTTTGAAAGTACTATTGCTTGCGCAACAAATTGCAACATGACAACATGTTGAAATACAGCAGTCCTTTAGGGTAGTTATCCCTGTGTGTAAAGACACTTTTGAGCACAGCAGTGGATTCGAATCGTTTCCTGTCAGGCAGTGGATTTCTTGCAAAGCTTTCAAGGATTAGTCCCAGGTAAGAACGTCCCCTGCCATCTTTTTTTTTTTTTACCCAGCAGCGTGCCCATTTTTACAAACTGGCAACATTTGTGCAATTTTCCTTTGTCTTCCCCTTTGAGCGATGCTCCCAAAACGACTCGCCCGGCCCGCATCAATCACCGCTGGATGGGATTTGAGCAATAGCTAGAAGTAGTATGCGGGAGGGGGGTGCACACACTCCTTCACAGTGACCCGCCAGCTAGATAGCCGCATTTCTGCAAATCTTTTTCTCCCATTAATTATGCTTTAACAGCGGTTGCTCTAGTGGCGGCTGTGTTGACAACACACCCACTTTTTCCTCTGCCTGCCTCCCTGGAGAGAAACAGGAGTAAGCTGTAATTATGGTTTATAAACTTCATCCAGGTGACATAATCGGGGCATGGCTGAGATGGCAAGGGGCTGTCATAACAGCTGCTAATGAATTTATAGCTGCTTTTTCTTTCTTTTGCATTGCATATTCCCCTCTTACCGTATGGATACATGTTTGTCGGATGTTGCACAATGCATACACTTTATCCTTGCTGAAACTGCAGTCACTATATAATGATTTGTAAGGAATACAGTATGAGAAGAGAGCAACTATTCCCCAATTCCTAGCGATACACTTGTGTAAGAGCAGTGGCTGTATTATCCCTGTGTTTTTACTGTGAGGTACACCTTGATTGCGGTCCAAGGCTTGGCAAGCCGCGTAGCCGACTCCCAGGGGCCGTTTTATAATGAGGATGCGCTGTCAGATAATTAGATACACCTGACGCAGGCGTTTTCAGGAAATTTTGATTCATCCCAAAATAAAATGTCTGCGCCTGCCAACATGAAAGCCGGAAAAAAAGAAAAATATCCCGCTCTCACATTGCCTCTCTCCGCTCATGGTGGCAATGTTTTATTTATTTATCCACATCTTAATGCTCTTGGATGAGGCGGGCGTCATTTTTTTTTTGTGCTAGCTGATGCATTAGTTGCCAAAGTTTCTCATCCCATGCAGCCAAGCATGGCACAGGATACCATGTTATTCTGCTTCTGAGAGAGCGGTAGGGCAATACATAGCACTCCCCAGAAAGCTGCCTAAACATGCGTGTTGCGTAATAGCAGGTGTTGCCAGTCACGTGTCAATAGCACAGGTGTGTATTATCTTCCTTTTGTGCTTCCTTCATGATATTTCAATGCAGAAATTAAATGTTTAATTTAGTGGATGCATATATGCAACTCACCAGCCATCCCATGCGAATACTATATGCAGCGAGCGATTTATTATTAACTGAATTCACTTCAACAGCCATACCCACGCACGGAAACACAATCTTAAAAATTAGAATGTATTTTTCTTCGCTGTTGATTAGAAAATGCCGCGTGAGATGAAACCCTCTCACCTGTGCTGTTTACTTATCAGGCACACATGGCTCCGGTCATAAATCAGACTCTCATTAAGTTGTTTAACAACAACTTTTGCCTTCTGCAGGAGACATCGGCGCTATTAAGCCTGATGTATGTGATACAGTCGGAAGGTGAACCATCGCAGGCTGCTCATGTTACGTAATTAAGACACAGATGTTCAGGATATAGTAACTGCAGTAGTCAAGCATGGGACACAGCAGATATGTACTTTTAGTCACCTGATCGCTGAGTATCAACACCACTAAGTCTTTCTCCGGGTTAGAGGTGAATCAACAGTAAGCCTTAATAAATATATGCAAGTTGATGTCGTAATAAGTAAAACAAATTGTTTTTTTTATGTAGCAACTTAAAGCGAGACAGTGTTTACATGCACTATTATTCCAAATATGATAATATTCCAAATTTGACCCGGGTCATGTAAACAACATATTCCATTTTGATATTCTGAATTAGGCCTTATTCCAAATAGAGCATTTTCCAATTAAGACATGTGAGATATGCCGATATTATTCGGGTTTTAGGAGCATTCTTTGGACATGTATACAGCACATTCGAAATATGCGTCTCAATTGGGGTTTTTATGGCAAATTGTAACACAGCCAGTCCCACCGCCTCTTGTCTGTTGACGGCCAGCTCTGTGCGTTAAAAGCCATGAATTGGGAAACTCTCGCAAGATGGCTAAGTTTCAACATTGATCTCGAATAGTTAAGGTTAGGATAGGTCGTCGGGCAGCGAGTCCCGCTAGAGTGTTTGCAAATTTTGCTAGATTTCGCAATTTGCAAGTTACCTTCTAGACTCGACCGCTGTACACAAACCAACTAGCTGACAGTTTGCAGAGATGCATGCCAAAAAGAAAAGCCCACATTTCTAGTTAGAAGGAGGAACACACCTACATTTAAACATTATATAAAAGACTTGGATGCCAACAGGTTTTTTGGTGGTGGTTAAAGGAATGAAAAAGGGAGGCTTGTGTTCGCCACCGGTTGCGTTAATCAGAGTGTGAACAGCTAGATGTGAACGGGGATATTAGTGGACTATTTATTTTCATTAGCCATGTAAACAGCTTAGAAGGAATATTGTCTTTTTCAGAATAAGGGCAAAAACTGGAATATTTTGTGCAAGTAAACATAGGCAATGTAATTTTTGCTAAACTGTAACGCAGTTACGGGATTATGGCGAATGTTAAAATATAGTGTAACTTTAGGCCAGGAAGAAAAAGGGTAATAAAGTCAGTGAATTGATGCAGTATTGTTACAGTGATTAGTAGCTAAAGTTTGCTAACATCACACACTAACAACACATGCTAACGCTAGCCACCATAAGCTTTCATTTGTAAGAGGAATAAGCTGTTATTTTGTCTTTCAAAAGTAATATAGTTTTGCTTTAAAGCTAGGGTCGGTAAGGTGGAGAAACTAGCAAGAGTAAGCTAGATTTTAAAATTATCCAAACGAAAAAAACAAAGTCCAGTGTTGCTCCACACAAAGTAGCAAGCAGCACTAGCTCCAAAAGTCCCTACATCTAGCGAGAAAGTCGCCAAGTCGGCAACACTGGCAGTCCGTCCCTTCAGGCCTCCCTCCAAAGCCACTTCCCCAAAATTGTCATTACGAACATAAACATATTATGAACGTAAACAAGTTTACAACAAACCTATCAAAAATGTATTTAGAGAGAGAGAGAGAGAGAGAGAGAGAGAGAGAGAGAGAGAGAGCTTTATGAATTCTCCTCATGAATACCATCTATGGTAGAGCTACACTTCAGCAGCTGCATTACTGTACACTACAGTACATGTCTGGCAGCAAATATGATGTCAGTTTGATCACATCATTTGATGTGGAGCATATTGTCAAATGTCAACAATGTTCCCTGTCCTTTCTCGCACCACTGGCGATAAAAGAATTGCAGCCATAAGCAAGTGTCACAATATTTCATGATTGTGTGGTTTAAATTGCCATCGGATTCTAACTCTGCGTGGTATTCAAAGCAATACTGCTGGGCAAATGCAATAATATTTGACCTATTCAAATGAAATCCTGTAATATTTAAATATGTCGCTATGACATTTTAATGAATAGCAGGATGTTGATCTACTGTGCAGTAGCTTTGCTGAATGTATTGTCCATTAAGGTTGTTGTTGAAGTTGTATCAGTGAGATATTGTTGATTTCATTAGCTTTTATTTGGCTGTCTGTACCTTGAAGCCATGACAAAGTGACCCAAAAGTATGTCTGTGCTCTATAATACTCTATTATTCCCTCCTAACCTAACTTCACTCTCACGGCAGCAGGAGTTGTAACCCAGGCTCAGCGATGCATGATTTGAAATTCATCTCAGCGGCGAAGGCTGTGCGGGATGTTTCCCTTCTCTGCTTCACTTACTGTATTGTTATTATTGCCTAAAGAAAACCTGCATCCGTATTGTGCAGTTGAACTTGGAGAAAAAAAAACACAAAAGGCAATGTTGCTTTCTCTCTGCTCTAACATGACAGGAACTCACAAAAACTGATGGATACAGACAAAAGACAAAGACAAGAGGAGAATGTTATGAAGGTACTGCCCTGAGTCAGAATCCCTGCCTGAACTAATAGCTATATGTACACTGGGCTGGACACAATATCATGAACATTTGTACAGTAGGATACATTCCACTGCAGCAGAAACATTAACTAAAGCTTTACATTTTTTATAAAGCTATGTGACACACTCAAGCAAATATAAATATTCATTAGCTACAAAAGTGCTGTTACATTAGACTGCAGTAGGCTGTACAGGCATTCGTGATATCTTCTATCCTCTATCCTCCCCTTGCATGGTAACACCATAGACTGTATATAAGAAGTGGACGAAGTCACGTGACATCATCCATTGGTTTGTGGACTACTGTTTTGAGGCCTAGAGTTTGGCATTTTGGCTGTTGCCATCTTGGTTTTTGGCTGTCACCATTTTGGTTTTTGGTCGACACTATCTTCGTTTTCGATCGTCGAAATTTTGGTTTTTGGTCGTCAACATCTTGGCTTTTTGCAACCAGAAGTGACACAAGTGGGTGGTGGAGCTAAGTACAACCGAACGCCGAATATGACATTTTTAGGCGACCAAAATGTTACTATTAACTTTCATGAACTGAAAACGCACTGTGAAAGGGTTAAAGTTCTAAGACGAAAACACAGACAACACAGACTGGACAACACCGTGGTAGCGACCTGTCAATCACAAAGTCGCCATGCCCTAAAGCATACCCTGCTTTATGGTCTATTTGACTCTAAATGGGACTATAATTTACTAAATGAACATCATGCTGTATTTTAAGAAGACTTGAAACTAGCGATTGAGACCATAAACTCATGTTTACAATGTTTACTAAGGTAATAAATCAAGTGAGAAGTAGGGCCATTTTCTCATAGACTTCTATACAATCAGACTTAATTTTGCAACCAAAGGAGTCATCCCGTGCTGGCTATTGGAAATAATGCATGTCTTAAGTATGCTTCCGCATTGGCTTCACTTTTCAGAACCAGAGGTTGCTGCCTGGGTAGCTTACTGGTAGTTCTTTTGATGTGATAGGTGCTAGCTTAGATAATGACTTGTTCCTAAAGAGCAAATGCCAAGAGTGATCTTACAACCTGACCTTTTTGTAAGCCACATGTACTGCACCATGGTGTGGATTCATTTGACATGCTTTTGCTGTGGTGTTCCTCAGCTATCTGGCTACCCTGAAAGATTTAAGAGGGCACTGGTATGTTGAGTGTTGGCATTCTAGTCTACTGGGACACGGAGGCAAGGACGAAAACAGAAAGGAATAATGCAGGCGAGCTGGAGCCAGGGTACTCTGCACAGTTCGATGCTGCTGCCTCTAACCGACATGAACAAGAGAAATCAATTAGACCTACTCGGTTGCTATCCAAGGGACTTCCACCATGGGAAAGGGTAGAGCGAATCAAAGCGGTTGGGGAAAAAAAAACAAAGTAGCAGAAGAGGAAAGTGAACTCGAATGGCAGTTTGGTGTATGCTTTGTCAGATCAGCCGCCTCTGACCTCAAGATAACATTCATTCTCTTTCTTCATCCCAAGCATGCTTATAATTCCAGACACTTTCCCATCTCTTTTCTCTTAACAGTGATGCAAAGCTGTCTCTCTTACTATCCTTTCAGGTCAGTAATGAGAAAAAAAAGGAAGGCTGGCAAAAATCTCCCTTACAAGAATATTTTTGATGAAGCCTTAGCTTAGTTTTACCTGCGGATGCAGCAGCTTTTAGATTCACACTATTATGTTTATATTCATACCTTTGAGCCATTCCAGCAGTCACTTGGAGGTCACTCTCAACAGCATTTCTTTTCCACACCATAATGGGCGCCAGAGTTTTGTTTTGCTGAAAAGAAAAGAGCAAACAAGTTGGACCGTGAGGGTATTACACAGTTTTAAAAGTTGTATTTAAACAGGGTTTAGTTTCAGAAAACTCTTTATTTGGCTTTATAGAAGAAAAAGCTCTAAAATCCCTCAAGATTAAAAAACAATTCTTCACATTGAATATGAAATAGTCCAACTATTGTGGTAGGATCAGTGAGGCTAGTATCCACAGCATATCATTTATTAATAGTATTTTACAGCCAGCTAAATCATAGTCTCGCTGTAATTTAAAATATATATGCAGTAACTCCTGCTTCCAAACTTGACTGAATAGACATTTAAATATATACGTGGATTTCCCGAAGATCACAAGGAAAATTATTTTGCATAAGTGGCAGAGATGATCGAAACAGATAAAGCAATTGGTGCTTTATGCATTTTTCATTGAATGGAGCTGAGGTCTGTGCTGTAAATACTGAGGTTGAGAGTGCATAGCGTGGATTTCACAGGGCCCAAAGGCCTCATCGTCTTTGATCAGGCTGAAAGAGGACACTTTTAGATCAAGCCCTACCTCGGACATTTAAATCAAACCCCTGACAGGCTCAACGGCTCTAGGGCTGGGGAGATAGCCTGTAATCTCTACACATAGGAGAAAGTGGACACCCCTGAAAGTGTGCTACAGTCTATTATATTGTACATTTCGAAATCCTCCCTCTTTCCCTTGATGAATATCTAGCAGTTTGTGTGGTGAGTTATTCTACAGGGTGGAAATTCAATTTGACAAAGGCCTGTCTCGTGGAGTCTTTTAAATGGTTACGATCGCATAAAGTCTGCAGTATAACAGACCTGGAAGGATTAATGAACAGGAATCCAGAACTTTTTTTTTTTGTCTGTACAGCTATTTATGAATAAATCTGCTATGGAGGACACTGAAAAATATTGTCCAGAAACCCCAACAGGTACTGCATTTAGCATAAAAAAATGTCATTAAAATCATAACATCGTAAACTGCAGCCCAACAGGCAACAACAGCTGTCAGTGTGTCAGTGTGCTGACTTGACTATGACTTGCCCCCAAACTGCATGTGGTTATCATGAAGTAGGCATGTCATGGGTACCCATAGAACCCATTTTTATTCACAAATATTGAGGTCAGAGGTCAAAGGACCCCTTTGAAAATGGTCATGCCAGTTTTTCCTCGCTGAAATGTAGCCTAAATACATAGAATTATTTAACCTCCTTCCCGACAAGCTAGTATGACGTGGTTGGTACCGTATGATTTTACTCTTGCTTTAAAACGGAGCCCACTACAATCTAAAAATCGCAAGTTTCCATAATACATTAAATAAATTAGTGGCATTTAAAGGAATTTGCGTTAACGCCTTATTATCACCTTAACTTTGACAGCCCTAGTAATAAAAAAAAAAAATAAAAATAAAAAAATGCGCAGATACAATAAGGAGCATTTTAACAGCACAAGCTTATAGAGTTGTGTTCCATCTATAATCCTGTGTGCAGTTCGCTCAATCCCCCGACAGAGCACACATGTAAACACAGCACCCCCCACCTCCCACTCAGCCCTGCTGTAGGTTTGGCTGTGGGTGCTCGGCAGATCCCTCGGCATCATGAGAGAATAACAATGAGGGTTTTGGGAGGGATCAGTTCCCCAGCACACAGCCATACTGGGTAGGGTTTATGTAAGACCCTGGCTTCCTGAGCTCTCTGCCAGTTTAAGATGACAAACAAATGGTACCAAGGAGTACCGCCTTGCCAAAAAAGGGGGGATGCATCTCTTCATGCTATACCCCCGCTGCTTCATCCTCCCTTCACAAACACAAACACCCTCCTTCTGTTCAGCCTGGTTATGTGTCGTGGCTTGTGATACCGGGTCTCATGTGTATCCACGCAAGTTGATGTGTGTTTTCGCACCATTTGTTGGCTCAGCAGCACCGTCGCCCACTTTGAAGCCTCCCCCTTCCCTCATCCTCCTCTTCCACCCTTTGTTTTCCCCTTCATATGTTCCAATGAAAGAAGGCTGGGATCTGTCAAAATCTATCCTTTCTTCTGTCTGGCTTGTCAACTTTTTTTTTTAGGCGGGCTGCCACGGAAACTCACTCAGCCCTGACACCCCAGCGGTTCTTAAAATGTCAAAACAGGTAGAAGCTGAAGTGTTGTCTTTTCTTGATGATACAATCATCAGCATTTTCGGTTTTCACATCATGATGCAGTGTTTCTAACAACGTGATTGACGTCATAGCTATACTGCTTGTTGAGGATTATCTGTCATTGATTATTTGGTGTTATAAATAGAGAGAGGTTGGGCGCTCTGGTAGCATTAAGGCTGAGTCCTTACCGCAGTGACGCGGGTTAAAGTCCGGCCCAGGGCCTTTTGACTCATCCTCTGTCTCCCCTGCATTTCCAGTCTGTCTCTATCACTATCAAATAATGTCGAAATACAAAACAATATTCCTAAAAAAAAAAAAAATCACGATAGTTTGCGTGGAAATATTGTATCGATACACACACGTCAAGTATTCATCTTTTATTATACAAACTATTAACCACTTAACAATTTGACAGCTCAGCCTTAAAGCTAGTATCATATGAAACTAGAAAAAAACATAACCAAAGGAATCCATCGGTACCAACCATGTCATGTTAGCTTGTCTGGAAATAACGTTCCAAAGTTACGATCGATTTCGGTGAGGAAAAACTGGCATGGTCATTTTCAAAGGGGTCCCTTGAACTCTGACCTCAAGATGTGTGAATGAAAACTCTGAGATGAACAGAGTGGAGCCTGCATCTTATTAGATAAAACAGATGTTGACAAACTTCATAATTTGCAGTTGAAAAAAGGTAATATATCGCACTATATTTTATCGCAAAATATCATATTGTGACTTCAAGGTCCAGTGTGTAGGATCTGGCGGTATATAGCGGTGAGTCGAGGAGATTATAACCAACTGAAGCCTCTCCCGTGTGCCAAGCGTGTTGAAGAGCTACGGTGGCTGGCGCGAAAACGTGAATGGCCCTCTCTAGAGCCATCTGGAGCAGAATGTGTGTAGGTGGGAAGTGAGTGGTGAAGCAAGAGAGAGAGAGCGCGGCGATGACAGGAGCAAGTAGCGTTATTGACTGCTGCCTAAGCAGGAAAAGTTAACAGTGTTCGGTTTGTCCGTTCTGAGCTACTGTTGAAACATGGCGGTGTAACATGGCGGAGTCCGTGAAGAGGACCCGCTCCCTACATAGATATAAACGGCTCATTCTAAGGTACCGAAAACACAACAACTCTTATTTTCAGGTGATTATACACTAAAGAAAACATTGTTAATATCAAAATGCCTTAATTTCTATAGTTATTCCTACAAAAATCAAGCGTGCAAAAAAAGCACTATTTTTAACCTAACCAATCAAAAGTACCAGTCCAACTCCTGCTGAGACACACTGCAACATAATGGGAACCAGCTACTGATAAGACAAGGCACACAATCCCTTGGTACCAGGTGTATATTTGGAGGTAAAAGTGTCTAGCACACTGTGTGTCTAAATTTCGCAACAGAAGGCAAACAAGTCTGTGCTGTTGTAATTTGCTACATCTGGACTTTATGGGCTGGGAAAAAAAAATCAAGAGTGATAGATACTTAAATAAAAAAAACAAAACTTGTACTGGTTGAGTAACTAGATTAGAAGATCCCGTCAAGTCAACAGATGCTGTTGAAAGTTGATTTGGGGAATATCCCAGAGGATAGAAAAGACACAACAAAGAACTGACATGAAGGAAAAGGGAGCTTCTCAATCATTCCCTTCCCCAGACACTACGACTTCTGACATGCAGCAGTCCAGTGCAATGTCTCCCTGTATTCCTGCACAGCACAGAAATACACCAGATAGCATTAGGCTCCATTGAGTTGGGAGTAAGGGGAAAATCGATGTGAGGTGAAAATTAAATTTGGCCGAAAGAGCCTTTAGGCAAAGTGCAATTTGAAAACACATCTTTTATTTTCCCCTGGGCGTCTGATATGGGCGGACAGGAGATGGACGCTGGGTCTAACCATCATGGAAAAAGGCAGAGGTACGCTGTGAGGGGAAAGGGAAACACCTCATCTCGCTCCTAATGTGCCTCCCCTTTGATTGTCTAATTTGGTTAGGGCCGTGCGTCCGTTATCGGATCATATCAAAGGTCAGAGGCGTCCTGTAGACAAATCAATCTCTCCGTCTGAGGAGGCGCAGAGGAAGCATGGATTGAGGGAGAGCCGATCCATCTAGTGGGCCCAGAATGAAGGCGGGTGAGGAGCAAGAGAAGTGGGGGGGCAAGAAAAATAATGGCATCTGCTGCTCGGAGAGAAGTGGGCGAGGAAGGTGAGATTGAACTGTTGACTTGGGGAATGCGATATGCTCAGAGTGAAAAAGAGTTTACATTATTGCTGGCGAGATAAGAGCAATTCTTTGCGAAGATGTGGCATATTATGGCCTACCTGACTATCGGATATATGTTCCAACTAGGCTGGACTTAACGATCCTGTAATTTTGTTTCAGAAACAATACAAGTTTGATTGTAGGAATCAAAACAATAGAAAGATATTCTATAATTCACGTTTGACATTTTCATTAAAAAATAACAGCTCTCTGGTGGTCAGCGGTTAGCTCTGTGTTCTAATAGGTGTGAAGATAATCCTGTGGATGCTCCTCATGCACGGCTTCCCACATTTAATTCAGTGTCCTTCATATAGTTAGAACAGGTTTACAATGTGTCTTTTTCGTGCAGTGAGCTGTCTAACTAGTGCATCACATACAGCAAGGTCGGTGCTGATACAATTACAGTAATTGATCAATAGAAAATTAATCAACAATTTGGAAAATCAATTAATAATTTAAATGATCAAGCAAATGTGCCAAATGCTTGCTTGTTTCATTTTTTTTCAAGTGTGAGGATTTATAGCTTTTTAGTGTTTTATATATTAATTGTAAAATTAACATATTTGGGTTTTGGACAAAACAAGCAACTTGCAAGTTAAAGGTGCCTCATGGAGTTTCTGTCTACATTTACTCAACAAAATGCATTGTGTGTGTGTCACGGAGGCATAACAAACACGTTTAATGCATCCACGTATTTGCAAAGCCATTTTTTTTTTTGAAAAGTGTGAAACCTGCATTGTTTACATCCACGTTTACTTGCTGGCAGTCTTCTTTGTCACTGCCTTTGTTGGCACATTGCTGCATTTCTTGGCACATAATCGCCACCTGTGGAGCCGTGAAATTGTATGAAACCATTGGCAGGAGTGTGAATCTCATCACTCGTACGCTTGTGTCTGTGCATGAGAACAAATAACAGCTAACTCATAAACACATTACACAATAGCGATACTAGTGGTCAGAAACTCCATGGGGCACCTTTAATTTGTATTGCCATTTTCAAGCAAAATGATTGGTTTGACATGGGCAATACATTGACATATTTCATGTGTTACATCCTTTAGGCTTTAATGAGTTGTAGCCATAGACTGTACATAAAGATGGATGTCATTACAGTTCCCCAAAAGTGAAGCCAAAACATCTCAATCGCCACCTGGTGGCTGGTTGCAGTATCAGGTATGCAGGTCATAAATCTAGCCTCCTCCATATTAGCGGATGGGACATGGGCCAAACTAAAAAGTCACGCTAAATATATTTTTCCTAAAGATGATTTCTGTCATTATAGGTCATTCTTAACATGCTGATGTATGTTCAAGTGTTCATTTTCAGACTCCAAATGACGTCAAAAAACTCAAGATGGCAGCTCACTTAACTGGGATTTTTTGGCTTCACTTCTGTACAGTGATGGGAAAGGGAGATGCCTCGTTCATCTTTATTTACAGTCTTTCTAGCCTATAAAATGTATTAGAATCAGTCAGCTTTTTTTCCCAGTATTTTACATATTGTTGTCTTATGGCAGTTGCTCCATACAGATTATTTAAAGGGGACATATCATGCCCATTTTCAGATTTATACTTGTATTTAGGGTTTCTACTAGAACATGTTTACATGCTTTAATGTTCAAAAAACACTTTCTTTATCTAATACTGTCTGTCTGAATATACCCGTATTCACCTTCTGTCTGAAACGCTCCGTTTAAGCGCCTGTCTCTTTAAGAAACTCTCTTGAAAAAGCTCAGTCTGATCTGATTGGCTTGCGAGAAAAAGATTGTGCTTTCCTGATCTAGGGTTGTCTTATTTCAGTTTGTGGGTTGGTAGGCACTCCAGATACCCACATGTATGTGCACAAGCAGTGAACAAGTGCGTTATTTATGATATGTCCCCTTTAAACGACAATTGCAACCCAGTCTTTTGAAGTGTTAAATCAAGTAATTTGAAGATGTCACTTTGGGCTCTGGGAAAAGAGCGATTGGCATGTGTTACTTTTTTCTGATATCATAGACTTAATGATTAATCAACAAAGCTTGTCAAAGTAATTGGTAATGAAAATAATCATTAGTTGAAGCCTCAGTCACAAGGATGAGTGATGCGCTGCCTTTTGTGAAGTCCATTAAAGGTTGTTTATGAGAATCACTGCCGTAGTGAAACCACTATTTATCATACCTCGTCACACTGAATATTTTTAACCGATACTCCAGACCTCTTTAGAACGCCCATTAACAAATAGTCATAATTAAAGCAACGGTGCATAAACACAGTAGTGGTGGGCAGCGGCGGGCAAAGTTTAGAGGTGATTATAAATCATCCACAGTTTAATGCCAACAAGATGTTTAATTTGGTATCCCTGAGTGTGTAATTAGTTCAATTAGCCTCGATCGTGCACGGAGAAGCACATGCAGAGTGGACCCAGGTCGCCCTCTGGTCTGCCCGCATTAAAAGGCAAAAGTGTATTTCCTCCTGTAAGATTAAAACGCGCTGTGTAATAACTCACCAGAGCCTTCCCTCCAGACACCATTGCAACGGTTCAGTGTGAGATAATGTTTGCTCAAGCAACTCTCAATGAGATTCAGCGCCCCGGTGACACCATTACTCTAAGCTCATTGCCTAGTCAGGTTGGGTGGGTCTAAGTCGAAGCGCACAGGCGCCAGAAGAGAGAGCACCTCTCGAGACAGATTACACGTCTGTGGACAAGCGAATAGGCTTGCACTTCACCTCTGCCTGAGACAAGCGGGTTATTATCTTTTGGTGTTTTGTTTTTTTTCTCCACGCTCTTGCCAGTCATGTAATGCATCCAGGACAAGATGCTCGACTTGGCAGCCCGAACAGGTGGACGACAAGGCGGCTTACACATTTCCGCTAATTGCAGGCAGTCAGTGAAACGTATCTGAAATGAAGATGATGGCACAAGCCTGCAGAGCAAGTCAAAGCAGCCTAGGCCCGAGCCAAAGTGTTTTAAATGGATTACACCAGTGTGTCATTGCGATTACACGCTCCTCGCAGGGACCGCGACAAGATGAATTGTATTTTATGGCTTTACAGCAGATCTTTTTTTCTTTCTTTTCTCCTCCAACTTGAATGCATTTCTCTCCCTCTCTCGACTATGTAGCGTGGTCTGACTGTGGGATTGTTTTTGCCTTTGAACTACCTCACAAACAGTTCATCTGCTACTTTTCCTTAAGGGGACGTTTTCTGTTTATCTCAGAGTGGAGTGGCTGATGGAGAAACCGTGCAGACGTATACATTCCCATGCTTCGTAATTTATATTTCAGACTTACTTTGGCTTGTTTTGTATGGCTGAAACGCAAGAACTCGCCCGCAGTTTACATCGTGCATCATTTCAAAAACATGCTCTTGGAAGTGAACCTCTCAGGGCTTCAGAAAATGATAAACAAAAAACATGCAGCAGTTTTCCCTCTATACCTCTATGAGTCCAATCATTCACACCATGTTTAATAATGTCTTATCTTTCCCTCCCTTGTCACTATAACAAATCACTGCAGCCATGTCAGGTACGGGGTTAGGCATGTACAGCACAGCAACAATTCACCAACACCCCTTTTTACTTATATAAAATATGTATCATCTGTCATAAACCTCATTGATAAAAAAATGATTTAATAACAGTGTTTCAGGAGTCCCAACTTCATCTCTACACAAGATCAGTGGCAAGGGCTGTGTGTGTGTGTGAGCAGGCAGAGAGGGAGGTTATGTTTGCAGGGAGTGCATTAAGTAGGAAAGGGCAGTGGGTTAAACTCGAGAACTCTGCCATGACCCAGAAGAACATATGTTCAAACACACACGGACACACATACACAACTTTACTCCTACTTTTAAAAGCATGTGACTAATCATCATTACAGCAACAACCTAACCCCTTCGCATCGCACCGCCTTTTCTACTTCCTCTAGTTCCGTGATGCACACTCTCAGTGAGACTTGTCGACGCACACTGTTTTCAGTCAGTGTGATGTGGGGGTGTATTACATCTGGTGCTGTACTGGTGGACATAACCCCGTGCACAAGCCCAGGCAGAAACTGTGAGATTTGGATGTGTCTGCATGAAGCTTCTGGAGACTTGTGACAAAGGTGTGAAGTTGTACGCGATATGCGCTAAGTAGTCTACATACGGTGTTGGAAATGGCCACTGATGTATAAGTCCGCTTCAGAATAATAATTTTCCCCCCTTATGAAGCATTTCTTCAAAAGATGAACATCTATACAAAATCCAGTTAAATCACAAACATGTTTTGTCTCATTTTAAACAAAGTCCCTCTGGCGTTCACAATTTATGAAATCATTACAGTAATTCTATATTAAATGAGTAGCCACTTACTGTACCGACATTGTTGGAATTTATTGATAATTTGCCAGCAACCACCAGCATATATATGTTGTTCCTACTGTTCTTCTATGTATTGTACACATAGAGTAAATGTATGCATTAGGGTTGACACACGCACAACCCCCCCATCAAGTTTCAACGAATGAAAGCTAACACATAAATCATTGCATAGAATACAAAAGCAAGCCACATAGCCTACTTCTAAACTATGTAATGCAAGAATTTATATTGTTCCGTTCATATCTCCGCTAGTTTCGTGGAGTGACAAGCCAGCAGGCAACTTCAGATTAGTTGTCATGGAAACGGTAATGTGAGGCAGTTGCATTTTACAAAGTCACAAACAGCCTTATCTTTATCCATGATTCTTTCATCAATGACTTGAATCCAAAATGCTTCCTCATATTACTTCTTCAACATAGCTCGCTAGTTTACTCCATTTGGCATTAAAGATCACACAGGCAACAGGACATATTCACAAAACTTGGAGATTGCAACCAACTGAAGCCTTTCCCATGTGCCATGCGTGTCGAATAACTACGGAGGCCGACAGGAAAACGTAAATGGCCCTATCTCGAGCCAGTTGTAGGTAATTTGGAGCAGAGCCAGTGCTTAGAGTGTGTGTGAACGTGGGAAGTGAGTGGTGAAGCAAGAAAGAGAGAGCAGCGGCGAAAGGAGCGAACGACTCCCAAGCAGGAAAGGTTGACAGAGTTTGATTTGTCCGTTCCGCGCTACTGTAGAAACATGGCGGTGCAACATGGCGGACTCGGTGAAGTGAAGCTCCCTATTCAGATAGAAACGGCTCATTCTAAGCGAACAAAAACACAACAACTCTTATTTTCAGGTGATTAAACACTAAAGAAAACATACTTAATATTATATTCCATTTCTGATCCCCCTAACTGTTACACACTAGTCCTTTAAGACTACACCTGGCTCATCCTGTAATTGATTGCTATTGGGTAAGTTGCAATCTTCCACTTGGCTATCCACAGGGGTATTCCACCCCGTGCTTCTCAGAGATCTGCCTCCGTTGCCCTCGGCACTGAAACAATCCCTCAGTTTCTCCTCCTCAAGTGCCTAATGCTCTTACTGGGTTTTATATCAGAGAACGCACTTACTCCTCCAGCTAATCACGGCACTAGCGCCTATGAAATTTGATCAGTCTTAACAATGACCATTGTGCGCTCCTATTGAGTGCCATACAAATTAGCCTATGCGCTGGTGGCCAGTGCAACAATGTATTCTGCTGGCTTTATCACATCTCGCCCCGGCCTGCTATTAATCTTGTGGACTGTATGGGATGAATTAATGCACCGGGGGATTTGTAAGGCCGCGGATATGGATTACATTGTCTAACGGTATATTTGAATTGGCCTCTGAATGTAATTCCTGTGGACTAGAGATTAAATTCAGTTGATAAGAGTCTGCTGTAGCAAACCACATTATTATTGCCCTCGTCAGTCTGTTGTGCATGGTAAAACGAAGCCATAATCCTGTTCATCTACAAGAGGTCTACGTCTCAGATTGAATTTCACAAGTACAGCGGGGGTTGGCTGGAAAGTGATTGCCATTATACTTAATATGTCCTCTGCAGACTCTCATCTTCTAGCTCTTTTTTCTCTCCTAGTACTACCTCCTTGGCTCCGTTTATCCATAAACTGTCCACACTGAAAGGCTAGGAGGTCATGAAGAACGCAACATCCAGAGGAACTTCTCTACCAATCAAACAGACCACCCACAGGGATGTCTAGACTGTGGCTGCTCTTTGTCCCCCATCTCTGTTTTTCCACCGCATTACATCAGATTACCGTATCATAGCGCAATTTCTCTTAATGCTCCCTGCACTGTAAAATCATCACGACAGTCTTTTATCTAATCTCGACCCAAAGTGATTTTTTTTTCCCCCCTGCTCGTAATTGAAAATTATGTTCTTAAATGACTCGTTAAGCATCGCACAGTCTCTCCCACACACTGAATTTCCTCCCGCTTTTTTGACAGTCGCATTAAGAGAAGTTAATGTGTCTTCGTGTGCATCTCAAGCATCTGCACTCAGTAGATGCAATTTTTGAAAAAACAGTCAATTTGCACCCCTGTACCGCTCATCACACCT
>CAKALG010000160.1:0-13688 GCA_916700815.1 Helicolenus hilgendorfi | reverse complement strand
AGGAGAAGGATAGGCATGAGTGAGTGGAAATATGGAGGTTTTGAGATAACGGTGACATTTTACAATACTGTACCCACCATTGTGAGCAATTACTAAGGAGCAAGTGAAGAACCAATCAGGAACAACCTGATAATTGATGAATCGCTATATATCTACTCCCTGCATAATTCTGAATCGAGGACTATATAGTAGCAACCTGATTTCACTCCCACGCGTCAAGTACCTTGGCTTGGTCAATGCCTGTCGGCATCTTGATACCGACACACAAAGACACCATTTAGCGACTGTACGGGTCGCACCAGGCTTTCAACTAACCCAAGATAAACTCACTAACGTCATTATTAGATGTTTAAGACCAAGTCAACGCTGAGTTATTTTACCTTAATATTGTTACGTAACTTCCAGACTTTACTAACTCCAGTTACGTAACAAGTGTAGTTATTTTACGTAACAAATGTACTTATTCTAATCCAAACCACAATTTGTTCCTAAGCCTAACCAAGTGCGTTTGTTGCCTATACCTAACCAAGTAGTTTTGTTGCGTAAGTAAACCTAAAAACTAAGTAAACCTACATCGGAAATGTATTTTGAAAAGAGATTGTATGCATGTAACAAGCGGAAATGAAGACTTACAAGAGAACAAACTGGGAGATACTATATTCAGGAATCATTTTTAATGTTTAGTTCACAGATATGATGTGACTAGACTGTGATGCATCATACTAAAAAGCTACAAGTAACCCCATGGCCACTGTCGCAGACCACAGCTCTTCATTCTGGCTTGCTATTGGAAAGCTAACAAGCCACTCAAAACCTCAAGCGAATAGTTAATAGATAGTAATGCAAATAGTTTCCATTTCAATTATCAGCAAGCATGCTAATGCTATCCCACGTGTGACTCCACTAGCGTTGCATGATGCTGAATGTGTCATGTGTAATCACCTGTTCTACAGTCATGGAACGAAAGCAACGTATTCTCAAACAACGGTCCGTATGATATCTTCCGAAAAAGACATTCCTCCTTTTTTGTTTGTTTTCCTACGAATGTCCAGCAACACGGGGCAATTTCTGATTGTTACATGCATACAGTCTTTTCAAAATAAACTTACATCTTCACGGGAAACAACTTCTTTTAGTTTAAGCAACCAAACGAATTAGGCTTAGGAAAAGGTCAACTTTTTTAGGATTAAGCAACAAAACTATACTACTACTAGTTATCTTCTTTTTTTTTTATGGTAAAGTGAAAATGAATTAATGAGGGATAACTTAGTAACTACTACATAGTCTGCAATTCAGATTTATTCTACTGATAAGCGATTCAATTATCAAGTATCTCACTTGTTCATTATTAACTACTCACAATTTTGTGTACCATGTCGCTCAGTGTTATAAAGATCGCTGCTTTTCATACTTCTGTTGCTGTCCCGATGCCATTAATTAGCTTTGTTGTGTTCACAACATTGAAAAGTGATCATCTGAGAAACTCAGCAGCAACTTGTCTTTCCCAAATCAATGTCCTTATCCCTATGGATGATCCAGACCCAATGATTTTCAACCAGAAATTTTAGAAATAATAGTCTGACACCGTGTTGAATTATCAGTGCTTGGAGCAGCATTAGTACAATTATATTCACCACCTGTATGAGGATGGTAGTTTAGAGACAAAAGCTCAGCACGTAAAACTTTTACCACAAGGGATACAATAGGTTTATTTGTGATTTGGCCTTTTTTGACCCTTTCAAAACTCCACTGTGTGGGAGTAGCTAGGTGTAAGCGAAAATATATTCCTGATGCCGATACAGTTAGAACATCTCAAAGCATTTTCCTGTCTAAATGTAACACATTAACATAAAACTCTGTCTCACTGTGACTTATGCCGTGCAGCTTTTTGTATGGGTGCATTTTGTCAAGGACTCTATGTTGTTCAGGTGTGACTTTTTGCTTCAAGACACTAACAAAACAAGTACTGGATTTTGAGCACATTCCCTTCAAACACCAAATAATGTTTTTTAAGCACGTTGTTTCAATTATAGCTTTTCATTAACGTTTCAAGAGGGTCATTTTATGCAGTGACGATCGCAAGGTAAAATCATTTTATTAGTCATTGTTACTGACTCATTCGTACTAACAACAAAGTTATAACTCCAACTGAAGTGTTTGTTCACTTCTGAAAGCCAAACTTTGCCAGCTGGTCTGAATTGTTATGCACAAACATTGTCCTCACTTACGTGTTTTTTGAATCCTCTTTGAATGCCCAGTTTAATTTTTTTTTCACCATCACATTTACCATTTCTTGGCGTGTTTTTTTGGGGGGGGGGATTGATGAAGCATGATTTGCTGGTGTGTTCAGAATGGATGGTGCAGGAAATGGATCACTTGGTTTGATTAAAGCACCCCGCTTGGCTGGCTTTGCACATCATAATCTAAGAATGGATTACACTGCAGTGATGTGGGTCACAATATTTAGCAACGGCGAAGGTAAAGCCAGTGCGGTGCATGGGAAACAACGCTCGCAGAGAAGATTACAATGAGATGTGGCTCTTCGCTGTGTGATTAAATTGCAGACTGTGTACAGAAAACTCTCCGATGCCCATTAAAAGGTGATTTTCCCACTCCAACCATCCATATCACTCCTTCGCTCCCGCCTCTGAATGTAAAGGTGAGTTTGATGATGGCTGTGTGTGTGCGCACATGCAGACATGCCCGTGCATGTGATTGAGTATGCCGAGTTATTGACCTCTAGTGAGGGAGGAGCATTAATGTCCAGTGTGCCGTGAAACCGGCCTACACCCCGTGTCCAAGGTGACTGGCACTGCCCCGTCCCATGGCACACTCCTGCCTCTGATGGATTGACTGGGCCTTGGAGAAGGACCTTTGGTAGTCTACTGTGTCGTTTTTCTGTATATGTGAGTGTGGGAGAAAAATAACTTTTAATTGTCTGAATACAAGTTTTTTTTTTCTGCTATCTTCTTCCATCACTTGTAAAGTCATTGTTCTCCTGGTAACTCCTCAGGAACATTTATCAAGACTGGGCCTCTCCCTCCATGCCTCATGCTAATGAATCCCTGTAGACTTTCTTCTCCCTAATGATCCTCAGGAAATGCTCCCCTCTTGTCTCCCTCTTATCACTATCTCCCATGCTCCTTTCATTTATCTAATGCACTCTTTCATTTAAATAGCGTATAAATGAAATGTGCCTGCAACAGTTTCTCCCCATCATGTTCTTCTTATCTCCGCTCCTCTTTTCCTCTCTGTACACTTCAGCGACTTGTGATTGAACGGATGAGCCGAACACCCGGAGGATGGTGCCGAACTCCTACACAAAACTGTATTCTATGTATGCTGAATGCGTTCATTTGATGGTTACATAGCCGATATACCTTCAATGTGTGCATTTGTATGCTCATCGCTGCTACTTATGCAAACTAATGAACCTGCTGAAGGCTAAAACACCAATTTGTATTCAAAAGAGTTGAATATCAGCTTACTGCCGGTACAATTCACATGAGCAAACTAAACATTTACCATATATATTCTCTTAAAAGCCTTTTTTGGATATATATAGCAGGGTAATAAGATAATGGCATGTCAAGGGTTGCAAAGTGTCTGAAAATCCCCAGAAATTTTCCAGAAATGTTCTATGGAAAGTTAAATTCGGGAAAGAAATCAGGATACCAGTGCATTTTCATATCCAGACTAATATGCCCAATGAGTGATGGAATATTGCAAGAATTGCCGTAGAAACCAAACTCACACAACTGCAAAGTATGACAGTAAATCGGATACAGATCCCAGGTATTTGTGTTTCTCCAGGGATGAGCCTTGCAAGCTAATTGATAGACCCACCCCATGTTTTTAACAGGCCGTGAACCATAGCATATTTGTTTTCTATCTGCATACAGTACAGCCATCTTATTTTTCAATTGTATTCCTGATATGTCCTGTTAATTCCCATGAATCACCAATAAACATGTATAAAAAAGATGAGTATTTATAAGTCAGTATGATTGATGTTGAGGGGACTTGCATTTTGTCCCCAAAAGTAAGGAGTGTCCTCACAATGTGACTATGTAAACAGATTGATGTCCCGACAACATGAGTAATGCACGCCCACACACACACACACACACACAAACACAGAGTTGTGTACTTCTATCTTTGTGAGGACACTCATTGACATAATGCATCCCACAACTATGTGCCCACTTTAAAACCGAGGCTGAACCCTAAAACAGGCCTGCAAAGGTCTCTCCGAAGTTGAGGACTGATCAAAATGTCCTCACTTTCCAAAAAGGTCCTCACTCTGAAGGTCTAAAACTCAACTTGGTCCTCACAAGGGTAGATGTACAAGAACACGCACACACATACACACACACATTCACATAATTAGAAGGCGTTGCTTTTCTTTTAATATCTTATCTTTTAGAATCATGTGTTGTGCTGCGGTGTCCATTGGCTGCTGGTATGGTACTGACCTGAACACAATGAATGACAAGAAAGACCATCTATCTAACTAATATTTCGAGCACAAGTGGCCATTCCTGTGTGCACAATTTTATGAGTTTATGCAAACCTCTTCATCTATTCCTCACTGTATAGTTTCCCACCAGTGCTGACTGATAAGCTGCTTTGACCCCGTGTGTCTACATGTCCCTGCAGTCGATGGAGATGATGATCGATGTTTCAAGTGACATTTCTCAGCTAATAACCTCTTATCCTATTGATTCCCTGCCCAGATATCCTGCTCTGCTCTCTTTCAACAAATTGATTTTTTTCTTCCCCCCACACCCATCCTCTTTTCTCATGTTTTCTCTGTATTTTATAGAATTTCAAACATGGACATTCTCCTTTCCTTTTTTTAATACTCCATATAGCTCACCCCCGAGGCTAAGCTCCACCACAAATTAAAACCAAATAATACAATTTTTAGAGAGTGTGGCCCACTTCAAAAGCCACCCTGTAGTTTGCCTACAGGAGCGACTGTCACTGCAGTTATAGTACATCTGAAAGGGAAGGAATTGAAAAAGAGCCCTGCCAAAAATCCAGTCATGAGTTACCAGAGTCTTTGAGGAGCTTCTCAAAGGAAATGATGTTTCTGCACGCCCATATCACAAAGGCAATCACTGCACACTCACTCACATCTTAATTAAAAACTGTGGGCATACAGTGACTCCCGGTTTTTGCTGCCAACTTTCACATTCTTGTTGAAGAAATTCACAGTTTCTTCATTGTGTGACTTTTAATCTGCATTCCTTCCTTTTTTTATGTTATGTATTCATATATTCGTACAGAACACAAAAGGAAAAAGTTTAACAAAGGGGAGAAAGGTGAAAATGGTTCATGGACTGGAAGCGAGATGGCTGTTTAGTAATAAAAGACAGCTAACAGTAACAGAGAGGAATTTATGAGCTAGATAATTACATAATGTTGTAGTCACACTCACTTCATTAGATGCATCTCAATGTTCTTTTACCCCCGAAGCAGATTCTAGCCTAAAAGAGATGCAGTGTGAAACATTTAATTTGCTGAATGCCTGAATGTTGACACTCATGCAAAAAAAACAGCTTTAAAAAATACTCTTAGTTATCTGCACTGTAATCACACATCCACCCAGGTTGCAAATGACAGTAAATTGAAAAGAGTCGTTTGATTTTCTGTCCACCTGTCTATGCAAATGTTGATTACAGCTATTCAGACAAAACAAGCCCGAAGCCTGATAGACCGTCATTTAGTCACTCCTGTTATTTCCATGAGTAATTGCCCCGTGCTCACTATTATGCTGAATAAGAATATCTTTAACCCACCAATCCAAATGGTCATTGCAGACACTTGTATTTATCATGGCAGTCCATAAACAGCCATGAAGTATAAAAATATCAAAACTCACTATGGACTTTGAATATTTATGTTATTGTATCATTTTGCCAAAGGAGATGTAGTTGCTGATACCATTGCTAATTATAAAACTGCTGTAAAGACAGAAAATAAACCAGCATTTGACAAATTCAAGTTTAATTTTATCGCATTGAGCTAACAGTGAAATTAGCCTGCAAATTAGCCCATATGGCTGTATGTGTCCGTAGGGATCATTTCATCTCACTATATGTGCCTATTAAACCGAGCATGCACATCATATCTGTCATGTATTTGTAATATTTGCATGAAAAAAAATTTTTTTTTACTCATGTCGAACAAGTCAGGATGACATTTTGAATTCTTATCCTTGCAATCAGTTTTGAGAATTTACAGTGGTGGCTTTACCAGCTTACATCAAATTGGAGAAATGCTGAGTGTGCTGAACACTCTATTTACTGTAGATCATGGAGGCTGAAAAATAAATAATTCTTTCTACATCAAATCACTGTTAAAAAAAAGACAGTTTTACACTGAACATAATATTGTAATGCCTTTGTATTCGTTTTCCATTTGAATAACTGAATTATTTGCTACATTTAGCTCCAGTTTATTGAATATAACATTAAATGTGATGGAGGAGAAGCAACATTATTACAAGATAATTAATTATAGGTTAGTATTGAGTAGAAATCTTCACTTCAAACACTGATCATAATTATACTTTATTATACCATGATGGGTTTGCCTAGATGGATGTAATTGAGGGTGAACACCTCACCTTTAAATGATGAATCCAACTGAACAGTGTTAAAAAAACATCAAAGCTTTGACAATTTAGTAAGCATAAAAAGCATTTGCATTTATTATGTTATATTCAATCACTTGCTCTTATGTTTGTTTCATAACGATGAAGCAGTGGAGGTCAGTTAATCCCTTTTTATTTTAGTTTTTTGCTACGCATCACTGCATACATCGAGACAGTGGTGGTTGAAGTACATGAAAGCCACACTGGAGTAAAAGTACAGATATCTAACCAGAAAATTACTTTAGTAGACGTTAAAGTCACCTATTAGAATATTACTTGAGGAAAAGTCTCAATGTATCTGATATTTTCTCTACTTAAGTATCAAAAGTGATTTTCTGATATTAAATGTACTTAAGTATTGAAAGAACAAGTAAATGCTGTTAATAAAAAAACAAGGAAGTCAGAATTTGGAGATTTATGACATTTATTTCTACTTTACTAACTACGGCTTTGAGAGTACTTTGTTTGCACTTGCCCATCACATGAATTATCTAACTTGCAAGCTAGGACCACTGATTTGCCAAACCCACTTGCTTGCAATAGTAACGACTAACGAAGATGATTAGGAGAAGTGTATCAGAGTAAAAGTATACATTTTATTTATGAAAAGTAGTGGATTAAAAGTGAAAGTTGACAGATATATAAAAGCTTAAGTAAAGTACAGATACTCCCAAAAAATACTTAAGTACTGTAATGAAGTATTATTACTTTGTTACATTACACCACTGCATCTAGATCACATGTCGCTCCACCGTTTCATAATTGCAGTGACTTGAAATGGTCGGCCTAGTCGGCCCGTTCTCATTCCCAAGGTGTCAAATACCATTGCTTTGTCATGGACTTCTGGTTTCTATACTGCCGCACAAGGCAGCAATAAAAGCTCAGGGTAAGTGCGCCAGAAGTGCGGTGATGTAGTTTAAAGAGCAAAAGACACAAACAGGGCGGGCGGGCACAACAAACACAAAGCTTTTATCCAGGAAACCGTTGTTCTTGTCCCATGCGTTACTTTCACATTACAATTAGCTCTTCGTTTGCGTCCTGTGTTCACAATGTCAAGTCATATGTTCACCCTACAAACATAGTAATTTTAAGCCCAAACATGTTGTTTTTTTCCTAAACCTAACATAAGTGCTTTTGTTGCCTAGACCTAAGCAGTTTTTTAAGCAAGTTTTTATTTAATTCACATGATTAGGCATGTGTTTCTTGTGACTTAAAGGTGACGCTGAGGGGCCTGACAAAGCATCAGTAAGTGACGAATCGGGATGAGAACATGCTGGCCTAGTACATCATATGTTAAGCTCTAGGAGCAGCAGTTCACTTATATAAGAAAACTATGCCAGGGGCAAGAAGAAGTCTGTGATACACTCTAATGTAGTTTTGCACTAGATCTAATCAAATAATACTAATACGGTGTAAAGGATTGATTTAATGTTTCATATTTATATAACATATGAAAAGTTGATGATATAATCTCACCATTTCTGTTGAATGAATTTGAGCTGGTTTAGCTCAAAAGGTCCAGCAGGTGCCTGTCTGCTATCAGCAAAACAGTCTTTTGTGGTTGATACTTCCTGTAAATTGCTGAAAGATAAATTGCCTTCAGCTGTATTATTACGGAGCTCTTGACCTTTAGTGTTCTCTGATTATTTTATTCTTTTACCAAACAAATAGACAGCATGAGTTTGATTGTACAAAGGGAATAAAACAAGGTGTCAAGAGCATTGATTCCACTTAAATGTCATATAAATGAAGCCCTTTAGATTATACAACTATCTTCATTGTCTAATCCATTTCATTGACCCGTCGAGTAACATTCGTTGTTTTATTTCCCCTGAATCCAAAGCCCTGGATTCAAACACTTTTCTTTTAACGGCCGCAAATCATCCACTATAGTTTAAATTGCACAATGCATGGATCATTGCACTACATATCCTGCAAACCAAACGTTTCCTTATTCGTCAAAGATAAACTGTCACAGTGCTCAGATGGCAACACAACTAGGAAATCGACTGATAGCTGTAGTCTGTGCTGAACTCTAACAGAAAACACTTCAGTGCCTATAGCGCAACAAATTGCTCCTTTGATGGCCTCTCGCAAGCGGCATAGCATGTGAAGGACAGACCGGGATAGTGTTGTGTGTTCTCTATTTTTTTTCCGCTGTGTGTTGTTGAGCTGTGAATCTTCATTTAGTAAATTCCCCATGCCAGAAAACTGGCACACCAATTCCATGCCACTGTCAATCACTGCCACTGTGTACTGCTGCAGAATAATTTAGAGAAAAGTGTGAATTTGGTCATTTGAAATGTCTGGATTAGGGTAACTTGAAAGAAGTGGTTATATTTAAAAGTTTAAGTCACTGCCTTACTTTCTTAGACAGAGCTGTTCTGACCAAGAAACTCCTGGAAGAACAGGAGTATCAGCAATATTTATTTTAGTCTATAGTTTCATAGTTTCTAAAATTTCTTAATGACAGCAAATTCTCATATAAGAAAAAATCAGTTGTCAAAACATGTAGTTTATACATATATATGTGTCAAAAAGATTCACATTCTCCAATATAAACAATTTGTTATGCTCTATATTCCACATGTCACTTTAAAATTTAAAACGACACCAGCACACTTAGCGCCTGCATACATTAAATGTTAACATAACGTGGGAACAGTTTGAGTGTGCATCAGCTGTTTGCAGATTCGGTATAGTGCATTAGACATCTTCTTGTGTTTACTTGTTAACCTTGCACATTTGTGATTTTCCTTTTTTGTGATTATATAAATTGGGTAGACATATTGGATGCTCTTTTAGATTGGTTTCAAAACCCTATCTCTCTGGAAGGACATCGTGTGTGACTAAAGGCAGTATGAATGACAGGATAATGCACAAGGCATTTAGCCTGCAATAAGAATGCCTTTCTTGCTTTTGCCATGTCATTTGTACGGCATGTAGTCTGTCCTGACTGCAGTGTAAAAGCATATGCATAAATGTGCTACGCTCAGAGCAAGTGACGTAGAATAAACAGTGAGAAAGACTGCTTATGGTGGGAGGGTGTTGAGGTTGATAAGCCCAACAAACACAGGACTTTTAACCAGGAGACTGTTGTGCGAGAGGTGTTTTGTTTTATAACTAATGTTAGTTATGTTTGTGACATGTTTATTTGTGACATTTGTGACATTTTTTTGTACTTATGTTACATTGTTTCTGTACCTATTTTACTTAGGTTATGTACTTGTTTTAAACCCAACCATGATATATCTTTCCTAAACCTATGTAAGTGGTTTTGTTGCATCAACCTAATTGCAGACGTTACCGTAGTTTGGTTGCATGGCATATAAATGACACTCAAAAAATACAAAAAACACGTGAAAAGGCTACAACGTGTCCTCATGACACGTTAAATATTTGTGTAATGTCGTGCTATTTATACGCCTTCCTGTGAGACCGGGTCGCTAAAGGGGACTGTAAATCCTCTACTACCGAATTCATGCATGGAGTACCACAGGGATCACCCTTTACTATTTATCTTCTATATGTTACCTTTGTGTCAAATATAGTAGATTTAAAGCGTCACATAACATCAAACTGAACTAACTAACAGTTAACCACTGGTTATCTCTGAACTTCCTTCAGTTAAACGCCAATAAATCAGAAGGAATTAGGTTCAGACTCTTTAGTTAGTCACACTCAATGGCCTTGTCTTCAAACCTTAAGCCATATTGTAGAAATGAACATTTGATAACATGCTTAATTTTGCCTTTTTGCCACTGGACTCAGTTGTCCAATCCTGCTATCTAAATTTTCGGAACATTTTTAAAATTCAATATTCTTTTTTTTTATCTGCAAAGCACTTGCAACCCATGCTTTTATCACATCCCAATTAGATTACTGTAACTTTCTATATTACTGTCTGAGTCAGTAGAGCCTATCCAAACTTCAGCTGCAGCAAGACCACTCTCAAGACCCAATGGAGCATGGCACAAATCTGCAATTTTAGCTTCTCTATATTGGTTGCTTGTATGTTTTAGAGTTTTTAGATTGGAATTATGAGTGAAGATAGACTGAAAGGTCGTTAATGGGTTGTAACACTTCTCAAATTAAATCAGTGCCTTGAGCAAGACCATTGTGTTTCACTTTTCGGTGAAATCTCTGCCAAGGAGATTCTGAATTTTCATATGTTCTAACTCTTGTTTTTTTTAACAAAGAATCAATGCTTCAGTGAAACTCTAAAAGCACTGAAAAGATGTGATGTAGTGATTCAATAAATGTATTAAATGCAAGAACAGAGTATAACAGTACGTCTTTTTCTTCATAGAAAACTATGATCAAAAGAAAAGTGCTGTGTGCATCCTTAAAGATTTTGCAATTACTGCCAGATTACTTGAGCTGCATGCGTTTCCAGTTGCTCCTTTTTTTTTATAGTTTCCAGAAATATATCTGTAAATACATGAAGTTCAGGCCTTTGAGCCACTAGCTGCTGTGCTGTCATCCAAAGATCCAGTCGACCTGCTGCGCACTCCCTCCTCTGCTGCACATGTAACCGCATGTGTTCAGATGTGTGCGCTTTTTTTTCCTCTCGTACATTTTCTATCTTCAGTTTGTTTGAAGATGTGCTTACAGGACTCTGTCCCCTTGGCCTCGTTAAACATTGTAATAGGACGTTTTCCGGTCAGCTTTTTTGTTAAAGAACGCAGAGGAAGAAGAGGATATTGGGGACAAAGTGAGACAAAGATAGATAA
Source organism: Helicolenus hilgendorfi (assembly GCA_916700815.1). Classification (NCBI taxonomy): domain Eukaryota; kingdom Metazoa; phylum Chordata; class Actinopteri; order Perciformes; family Sebastidae; genus Helicolenus; species Helicolenus hilgendorfi. The sequence continues at coordinate 2,294 of CAKALG010000160.1, read as the reverse complement.
AGAGGGAGAGAGATGGAGAGGAGGAGAGGTTGCGCTCTAACATTTAATGAGCTGAGGTGTGGATAAATTTGTCAGCACTGGAAGTGTCTGGCTTCTGCGAGGGGGAAGTTGGCTGCTGGATCCTGGCTAAGGGGGCTTTGTATTACTTGTGGTTTAATTGGCAGCCTTTCACATGAGGAAATAAAGAGGTGTATTTCTAAAAGCTTTGATCAGGAAAGTTTACTGTTTTTTTCTTTTTCAGGTCTCTCAATTCCTTGATTGGTGTATTTTGCAGCCCAGTCACACAGCAGTTCTTAAAATTGTCCAGAAATATAATGTATTGACTCGTGTACATACACATACAGTAGACCTGGGACCTTGGAAGTATAAAGAGCGGCAAACGCCATGTAGGGAGGAGGTCAGGGTGGATGGGTAAAAAACAGAACACAGGACTTTCCCCCAGCTCAGAGGTAAAGCAGGACGTCTACCAATTGGAAGGTCGGTGGTTCCATCCCCGGCTCCTCTGGTCACATATTGAAGTATCCTTGAGCAAGATACTTAACCCCAAATTGCCCCCGAAGGCTGTGCCATCGGTGTGTGAATGAGTATTTAGATTAGATCCTGATGGGCAGGTTGACACCTTGCATGGCAGCCTCTGCCATCAGTGTATTAATGTGTGTGTGTGTGTGAATGGGTGAATGCTGACATGTAGTGGAAAACGCTTCGAGTTGTCGGAAGAATAAAAAAGCGCTATATAAGTGCAAGTCAATGCCATTTATTTGTCACATAACTTTCGTACTTAAGTTACTGCACTTCCAGTAGTATATAAGCCCAAACCATGATCTTTTTCCTAAACCTAACTAAGTAGTTTTGTTGCCTGAGCCTAACCAAGTCAATCTTTTCCTAAACTAAAGTTTTACTTTTATTTTGAAAAGACTGGAAATTGACACATGCGTGAAATGTTGCTGGACATTCGTTGGAAACTGCACGAAAAACATGTTGTTGAAAGTTGTCCTGAGCGTCACAAAAAAAAATGGAAATTTGTGTCTATGTACATGAATCAAATAGATTAAATTGTGTGACTATTACACTCGGCTCAGATTGTCCTGAGATTAAAACAAACGAGGTGATTTGGCAGGTCTAAAACGTGTTTGTCAATTAGGTTGCAAATTTTCTGAATAATGAGTTTGTGATGGCCAAGTACAGGTTGAAACACGTTGATGAGGATGCCATTTTCAATGTGTTACTCTTTCAGGATCCTGCAGAAACACAGAGGCTCTTGTCAGGCTTCTTCTGTAAAGTTCCCTCCTGCAAACTTTTAATAGCTAGATGTCCTGTAATAGTACACTTTCTCATCAAATAAATTATACAATGACCATGCGAAGGGAAAGTGTTTTGGTTCCGTTAAGTGTTCTACAGTGTGGAAGATGGTGCCACAGGGGATTACAATCATGTTGCGTTAGATGTCGACGACAGGATTAGCAAATAATGAGGGAATAAACACGGGAACAATGAGTTAACTGAGTGCAGATGAAAGAGCATCGAGTAAATTAATGTTTAAAAATGTTTTAATGTCTTATATGTTATACACTAGTGCTTAATTTATGATTAAGTGATTAATCTGCAGAGCAAGGCTGGAAAATTTGGAACTCAACCTTGCGAGCTTTTCATTACGGAGCTGTGAAACATTGGAGACATGCTTTCTCAATTAGTGCGTTAAAGTGGAACTGATTATGACATATTCATCAGGATCCGATTTGTTTAAATAAGTGTCACCGCCAGCGCCACCCACACTCACAGCTATAGCTGTACATAACATACACAAGTTCAAATTCTTTGAAAAGTGGCTCTTTCATCATTCAAATATGTGTTTAGTACCAAAATAAATTGCTATGTATAATCAAAAATTCAGTGTTTACTTCTTCCCCGTTTTTTTTTTTTTTGTCAGTGGGAGGAAGAAACATAGGTAGAGACATAAAAAATGTAAATCCGGGAATCAAACGGGGAAGACAAAAAAGACAAACAAAGAAAAGGTTCGTAGGGAAAAGGGAGGCGGAGGAGATGACAGAGGAAAAGAGAGCTTGCACACAGTGAAACCAAACATTCTGTCTTTTGTTTCCTCAAGCGGTTCATGCCTCTGCTTCCATTAACCTCCACGATGACAAGAAGAAAACAAACGGATACTCCCCGCTTCTCTCCCCTGCACCAAGTCGCGCATGTGCTGCTGAGGTGGGGAACGGATCACGGGCGACACAGATTAGGAGTCAACAGGGTTCCCTTCATCTGGCTGGATGCAGCTGGAGGGCCGATTAGAC
>CAKALG010000159.1:0-13724 GCA_916700815.1 Helicolenus hilgendorfi | reverse complement strand
AGAGATCGCCCGCATGGCCCTCGCCCTGCTGGACGCCGTCCGAACCTTCAAGATCTGCCACCGATCAGAACAACAGCTGAAACTGAGGATAGGAATACACAGTGGTGAGAATATATAGTCCATGTACAACCTCAACAAAACATTCAGGAAACACACAATGTTCTCTGCTTTCATTGGGGGTTTTTTAACGAGGACATAAAATGGTAAAACGCTGCTAATAGGGGTCATTATTTAACAGCAGTTGGGTAAAAATGCCTATAATTCATGATATGGATCTTTTAGATCAGCTTGCCATTTTTTTTATTCTTTCATAAGGAGTAATAATGTACTACAATTAAATCTGCATGTCACAACTGAGTCAGTAAAGTAGCTGGGGCACAGCAGTCTGTGTTGTGGTCAGGACCACTATGGAAATAAATATGAACTTTTAGTGTTTTTATTCTGCTTACATTTTATGCATAACACCTTGTTTGTTGTGTGTTATGTGTAGGTTATTTAGAACAGGATAAAACCAAACCAAAAATCACTGTATAACAAAAGCAAGTGCAGTTTTACATCCGATACTAAAACAGATGAAAAGAGGTGTATGGTACGGATTGGTGTTTGAGCTCCACCTTATTTACTTCAGGATGGATGCATGAACTTAACTCAGACTGTGTGTTGTAGGTCCGGTGTGTGCAGGAGTGGTGGGTCTGAAGATGCCACGTTACTGTCTGTTCGGCGACACCGTCAACACGTCGTCACGTATGGAGTCCAGCGGAGAAGGTCAGAAATGCACTGAACTGAAATGCACTGAGTCGACACAAAGACAACATTTCTCAATAAATACAGAAATACAAATTCAGATTTTTTTTTTGTGGGATAAAAAGTTGGAAAACAGCTAACAGCCTCATTTGTCATGTGCACCATTTGCACTAGTAAATTGATCAGATTAACATATTGATGTGACAATTTTTTTAACTGGGAGATTCTCAGCTGATTAACAAATGTAAATCAAGTTTATCAATTTGAGCCATTTCAAAATAATGCTAATCAGAAACAACTGGTTTAACCCTCTGAGTACCCAAAATAGACTTGTTTTGTTTGTCTTTAGGGGGAGATAGCAGGTCAACAGTAGATGTCACATAGAAGTGCTCATCATCTGAAAGCTGGGAACCTGGAGATTAATTTGAGATGCAGCTCAGTACTGTGCAACAAGTTGTTCTAGTCATAAATAAACATGAATTAGTTAATTAAAAATAAATGCTGAAAGTGTACAAGGGCATAGAACATTATGATAGAAGTATATGATGGTCATTCACATGCTCTATTATGTCTCACAAGTTGTTGCAGCAATTTTTGGGTTGATACCATTTGTTACACAGATTTGGTGCTAAATTTAACAATTTTTTTACCAATTGAGAATTGATCAAAATGATCAAAGATGCCTCCAAAATACCACATTAAGACACCAAGACCTTGAGGAACACCATAGAAAAAGCCATGCTGTGATTTGGAATCGAAAACTTTTGACATTTGGAGATTTCTGTAAGAATTGTTTTTTTTGGCGACTGGGTGGCGAGCACTTCTGTTGTGTAAACTGCAAAAAAATTGTTAATCTAGCTAGTAAAGCCATCCATCTTCCTAATGCTCTAGGTCTATAGTTTGTGGCTATAAAGTTTCATGAGTATCCTAGAGGTCACCACAGGTCATTTTATACAGTCAGGCCAAGTTTTAAAAAAATGGTCTCAATACAAGGAAAAGGCTACTACGGGGACTAACATCATCACACATGAATTCAGTTGGGCTCATTGGATCCACAAGAGTCTCAGAGGTCAAAGTACCCCTTTGAAAATGGCCATGCCAGTTTTTCCTTGCCAAATGTTAGCCTAAATCTGGAGCGTTATTCAGCCTCCCTCACGATGGTCCGTGGCGGGTACCAATGGATTCCTTAGGTGTTCTAGTTTCATATATCTGTAACTTGACTCTAGCTTAAAAACTGAGTCCGCTACAACATAAAAATCGCAAGTTTTCAAATACATGTAGAAATTAACTTATGTACCTGTGTATATTTGTGCAGCGCTGAAGATCCACGTGTCGGCGGCGACTCGCGACGTCCTTCTGGAGTTCAACTGCTTCCAGTTGGAGCTGAGAGGAGACATCGACGTCAAGGGCAAAGGGAAGATGACCACCTATTGGCTACTGGGAGAGAGCGACAGCCAATGACAAAACACTGCAGACAGGAGGACGACTGAGGACAGAGAGGAGGGGAGGGAGGAGAGGAAAGATTGAAGGGAATAGAGAGGAGGAAAGGAAAGATGAAGGTAAGAAACGGTAGAGAAGGAAACAAAGGAAAGGTGTAAGGGAAGAAAGTAGAGAAGGAAACGGAGGAGGGGAAGTGAAGAAAGTAGAGAAGGTATCTCCACAGACGTCTCAGGTCCTCGTCATCCTGCAGCAGAGTGGTTGTTTCTCATTTCTGTACAAAAGAGACCTGGAAGGATTCAGACTTCACGACTCGGAGGAAAACACTTATACATTCACCACGTACATGCACAAAAAAAACGCAAAGACTAAAGGAAGAAGGACAAGTGTGCAAGTAAAAACCTGGTCTGAAAGCAGCAGAACCAGGAATCAAAGTGAACACATGAAGGGCTGGAGCATACTGTAAATGAAGGAGCAGAGAGATGCAAATACAAGAATATTAACTTTATATTGTGTGTTCCAGATCCAGCCTGTTATATGTTTTACAAAGAAAGTGATTATTTGGGGTTTTAGAGTTGACTTGAATCTGCTGCCTCAAAGGTTGTACTTCAAAAGTTCAGCAGACAAGATTTAGACATTATTGGAAGTGTTTTCAAAATGTATTTTTTTTTTTCAGTTTTACAGCAGAAAATACTTACAAATATGAAGACTGACTTCTTGGTTTTGCAAATATAAGCTTCCCCGCCTCCGTTAAAAAAAGAGCATATAGCCACTTTTCCGTGGAAACTTTCAGGTTGTTTCCCACGCAGTGGATGAGACAGCACAAGGTGTTATAGAGCACGACTTCTGCAAATCAGATAAACTGTGGCAGGGCTAATTTAAACTTGCAATATTAGTGAACACCTTGCTAAAATTGCTAAATGATGGCTAGCTTTACAAAGTTACAGAATCGGTTAAAATGTTAAAATCTGGGTGCAGCATGTTCTCCGTAGATATACAAATGTTTCCCTTTTGTTCTTCAAATAAAAGGTTGCAATTATATGATTTGTTTTTTTAAATAAATTTGGAAAACATCACAGAAGACCCTTTTTGGTACAATTAAACGATCTTCGCATATAGCCTACCGGTTTAAGGTCAACCACTGTTGGGAATGTTGGGAATCAAACCTGTGACTCCGGAGTTATAAGACAGTCTTCTGCATATCTCTCTGCTCGGACGCATTCCTCACCTCTTAACCACCAGTGGACTGAAACATCCTGAGCAGCCAACGTTACGGAGTTGTCAGTGGGACAAAAAAAATGTGTTCTCCAATTCAGATTCATGAACTGAAAAAGCCTCAAAATGTCTTAACGTATGAAAAAAATCTGATATTTTTATATAGTGCCATTAGATGTGTATTACATAATGTTCAGAAAATTATCATTAACTAAAGCTCATCATAGTGTATCTCTAAAGAGATTCCAGTCACCAATAACCTGCTATCACCTCAATAGGGAAAGAGTCGGTTGGTTCTTTTGTTGTCAATAATTTTGAATTTGTTTGTATCTCGTTTTCACTCGATGTCGCACTTCTGCATCCCTTTATTAGGATTAAAGGTTAGTTTCACTTCAGTGACAATGAGCCCTGTGTTTTGACTGGGGATCAAACCAGCAGTGTGTGTTTGTTTGTTTGTACTGACCTAAATAAAGTTCTGTGCAAAGCTCATTTGTTCTGGTTTGCAGGCTACAGTTTGTTCTGCTGGCTGAAAATATAAAAATCAAATGTGGTTCGTTAGTGTTTCAAAGAGGCAGAAGATATTACAGCTGATACCATGGTCACAGAGAATACCCTATTCTGATTGGCTGAAGGATGTGCATTATTTTCTGTTAACTTATTGGCACATCATCCTCATCAGTATTTCAGACTAATACTCATATCTAGAACAATAATCTCGTCATTGTGGTGGAAAGTAAGTATATTTACTCAAGTACTGTCCTTCAGTACAATTTTGAGGAACTTTACTTGAGTATTTCCATTTTATGCTACTTTAAACTTCTACTCCACTCCAACTGAAATTACTTTGCAGATTCAGATTAATACACAATATACCCAACTAATACATTATTATAGATTAAACTACCCGCAGTATATAAAGTAATTAAAATTAGCTCCACATTTACTTTTGGTACTTTACGTATATTTTGATGTAAATGCTAACATTTTGAATGCAGGACTTTTACTACTAGTATCACTACTTTTACTGAAGTAAAATATCTCAGTACTTCTTCCACCACTGCTTGCTGGTGGCATTGGTATAAACAGGGATAATCTACTTTTTTAAAAACAATTCTTCAATAACCACAAAACTCACCGTGGATTACAGCTACACTACAATAAACAATTTGCTACGATAAATCAACATCATATAATACAAAACCACAACAGAAAGTGCTGCTATTTTAGCGTCAGAGAAACAACCACCTGTAACTGACCTGGAAGTAAGCAAGATGTTGAGAAAACCCATCTTCAGTAGGTGTGGGTCCTTCTCATCAGCAACCACAAACCTATCATACTGATAAACCTGCAGTGATCACAAATAGTAAACGATCAATATCAAGATTAAAGTATTATATCCATATGGAAGCTTAAAATTTAGCCAACATTTTGAGCGTTATTTAGCCTCGACAAGCTAGTATGACATGGTTAGTTACCAATGGAATCCTTAGTAGTATTAAATACTTAAGGTATATTTTGAATGGATAAAACGTGCACATTAATATGTGATTAACTATTTTAAAATGAGTGGCAGCCCTAGTTTTAAAGGATTTTATTCGTGTATGGTTTCTTAATGTGTTTGTATGTGCTTAATGTGGACCCAAGGAAGATTAGCTGGTTGCTATGGTACCAACTAATGGGGATCCTTAATAAAATCGATTTAAACTACATCCGTTACTTGAGTAAATATACTTACCACTGCTGAAACGGAAACTGCGACAAAAATAAACAAATCAGGTCACCTGAGGATTCTCCTCTCTGCATCCAGGAGTGAACAGACTAAACAGTTAAACATAAAAATCACAAAGCAGAACTGTAATTGTTTTAAAATGAAATTATAGACTCCATAGAAGTTATTTTTTCTTAATTCCCCAGATTTCCCAAACAGTCTTGTTTCACAACAGTGATTTTTGAACACATTTGGGATCACAAATTAAGGCAACCGCAGTTTCAGAAAAGACTGTTGCTCAAAAATAGATACATTTGAGTTGTTGAGGCTCTCACATGCTCTGCAGGTCACCAGTAAAATGTGTCAAAATAAGTGAAAGGAAAATGTTCTTGCACATCGCAGCTTGAATGTTGCAAATCTGGTGACCCCTGCACAGCGAATGTTTTGCAGACAAATTACACACCACATAAAGACAATTTTGTTCAAAAAAGTTACAATTTTAATCATCAGTAGGTAAATTACTCAGCACAACTCAATGGAAGATTTTAAATTGTAAATTAAAGTTGGACAGAGCAAAACAAGCAAAGGAAACAAACAAACAAAAGTTTCCAAAGTTAACAAAACAACGAGTTAACGTGTGTTAATCAAATATAGCTTCACCTAATTAGAAACATATGTACAAAACTTAATCCAGAGATAAAAATGTGAAGTCCTGTGAGTCAAAAGCAAAGATCTGATTTGGCTGTAATAAAAGAACATTCTCTGACTTTCTTTTGCTGCCTAAACATGACGACTTACAACATTTTAGATTTGATCACTGTAAGTGTAAAAAATAAATGTTTTCTTTTCTCATGAAACATAACTTTGCCTGAAAACATTATACTTGTCAATGATGACGACCACTGTTGAGTTAATTTGAAGATCTATACACAAGTCACACATGAATAGAAACAAAACACTATCATGTATAAAACTGTTTTGTATGAAAACAAACTGATATGAAACTAATGAAAAGGAGCTTTTCAGTCATTCCAACTGAAGTTTCACCGATGTTTGGCTTCATTCTTCTTCAGCTCTTCATGTGATGAGCTATGAGAAACACATTTAAAGAAGCATGAAGTGATAACAAATCTTAACACTTTGACAAGTCAACCTCAGGATGAGCAATATGGATACAATCTGCACTACGAAAACAAAACTTTAATACCTTTTATATTTGCACGGTTATATATTGTGGTATCCATCATTTATATATTTCTTATTTATATTTTCTATATGTATTTTTGTTATATTGTTGTATAAATATTGTAATTAAAACTGTATTTATACTGTAAATTCAAGAAATATTTCTTATTAATTTCTTAATTATACCATTCTGACATTTATATTAAACGCACTTAATAGATCCCACTTCTCAGTATTTTGCATTTACATATTTGCACTGTGGTTATTTGTTATATATATATATATATTGCATGTGTCAATACAAATATTTGTACATATTTCTTATATTCTTATTTATTAATTTTAGAACTTACTTATATTTATTTAAATAGATTGTGTTTATATTGTAGCATTATGTATATAATTTACACGTTACATACTCCTTTATTTTCCATTCCCCCCCGGGGATCAATAAGGTATTTCTGATATTTATTTATAATTTCCTTGCCGGAGAGAGGGAAGTTCAACCCAAAGCTTGCCGCTTGGTGCTTCATTGATCTGTGAGTGTGACTACAAACGGAGTTCACTCCGTCACAGAGTGGGAGGGTGCAGGGGCAGGACTGGAATTGGGCGTTTGTCTATTTCTTCCCCTTTATAGACCTCTGCTGGAGACCAACAGGAACTGCATAATTGTCAACATGTCTGCACCTGAAATTACAATACCAGGTACTTCCAGACAGACTTTTTCTGAGTGTTTTCATACACTGTTCAGAAGGGACCTGGTGCACAATTCCATGCAGGGAGGCAACAATTAAATATTTTCTTAACCTATGAATTTGTTTTTTTAATTATGCAACTAATCCCTCTGGGCGCTGGGAAGGGAATATGTACTCACAGATTTGACGGTCTGTTTGATGTAGTCCTTTTTGCTGGTCAGGTCGTGGTCTGGGTAGGTGTCAAACACCTAAAACACACACGAGACAAAATAAATGATTAATTTTTTCTTAATACATTTTAGAAGAATATGCAATATAATAACATAACATCTAGACTGTTTATTGCACGAGTCAGTGTGGATATCTCCCGTCTCAGTCCTGCATGAGTAAAGAAGAGGAAGCTCTGTACCCTCTGGCAGATCTGTTTCATGGTCATCTCCTCCAGGTCGGCCTCCTTCAGCAGACTCTGCACCGTCTCTTTCAGATGCTCGTTAGTCGGCGATTTCTTGATCATCTTGATGAGCGGCTCGTCGTCGTCTGAACTGTCCTCTGCTGCAGGAAAAAAAACGATAGGCACAGAGAAAAATGAGGGCATGCTCCTCAAACTCCAGGGTCTGGAAGTCGTCCATCTAAAAAAAATGTCACATCTATCTATCACAGGTTTAACACATTTAGATTTAGAACGAGCGAGCAGCGGAGCAGAAGCAAGAATATCAGTGAATGTTCTGTGGAAGTTGCAGTTAGTGCAGAAATGTGTCTTGTTTCCATGTTTTTGTAACGCAACCACTGCTGCAGACAGATTTTGCCTCAGAGACCGGACTTGTTTGTGCATTAATGCATAAATAATACACACTAATCTACATTAAAAGGAACTGAAATTATGTTGTAAGTATTTTCCATTTTATGTCAGACAAATCAGTTTTTCCTTACTGTGACCGTCACTCTGTCTTCAAAGATAACCTTTGTCAAAATAGTTTTTCTCTGAACAGTTGTTTCTGTCACATAGTTAATATATAAACCGTTATCTTAAAACAATACTTATAATTACATGTGAAGCCCTGATTAGCATGACCTCACCTGTGTTTGTGTTTTTTTTGCTGTTGCTGCTACTGTCGGCCTTCTTGGTTTTGGCAGCAGGTTTGACTGGAGCCGATTTCTTCTTTTTGGGCTGTAAAACAAAAGACAAACATCAGCTGAACAACATCACGAGACCTCTGAGAGAAGAACTTAAAAAAGCTTTAAAGAAGAAAAAAGATGTAGAAAGCATCGTAGCAGCACAAAAAACAGCAGGAAATACAGGGTGCAAATAAGAATAAAGCTTACGGGTGTAAAGCACTGGAACAATAATATCTGAATCAGGATATGTTTTCAATTAAATTCTATGACATTGTGAGCATTTTTAGACCATTTAAAAATGTATATATATATATATAAAAATTGCATTTGACTTTGAGTTTTACCTTCTTGTCACCTTCACTGTCGGCGTCAGATTCGGACTCAGATTTGGACTCATCTGAAACTTCTTTCTTTGCTCTCTTTTTAGGAGGACCCGCCTTCTTCGCTGGTGTCCTCTGTCTTTTCACTGGTGCCGATTTCTTGGAAGCTGTCTTCCCTCTGCCTGACTTTGATTTGGGAGACTGAAACAAAATGTGGATTAATGTAAAACTGAAGTGACTGAAAATCGGATAGCATTAATTATCTGTTTTTCTTGGCATTTTTGATGGGGGGGTGCCCGTGGCAACTTTACCACTGATTCACTATGCACACATTACATTACGCTACTCGTATACCACATATTATGTAAATGTGAATACCTGACAGTAGGGACGCACCCCAGTTTTTCCCTGACAATGATTTATCAGAAAAACTAGTTCCCAGTCTCGTGCTCAGCCTAGACAACCTCACCTCATCATCTTCATCTTCCTTCTCCTCTTCTTCTTCTTCGTTTGCAGACTCCTCTGACTGGTCAGACTGGTCCTCCTCTTTCTCTGATGGTTTGTCCTCTGCATCTGATCCCTCAGCCTCAGCTGAAGCCCCCGCCTTCTCATCTTCCTCGTCGTCATCCTCGTCGCTGCTGGAGTCCATGACGATGGCTTTGGACTTGCTTCCTGTTTTGGATTTCTTGGGACTGGACGACGAACTCCTGGGTTTGGGTTTGCTCTTCTTCTTGGTGCTGGCCGTTGAGTCGTCGCCTGACAGCTTCTTCTTTGATTTCCTCTTTTTCTTCACGGGCAGACGCTGCCAAAGGACAAACAGCGTAAATGAAGATGCTACTTCCAGAAGGAGAGGAAACCTCAAGGTCTAACATTTCGCTGTTAAAACTTTCCCAATGGACAAATAATGAAGCACAAGTTTGTGATTGATTTACACGCAAGTCTATTTGTTCACTAATTTAAGAGAATTAGTTCAACCATTTTTAAAAGAATAGAAAAAAAACAGTGATTCTTGTGCTCAGCATCTGGGTTCATATTTATCAAACTTCTAAGATAACACTTTAAAATACTCAAAAGAGCACACCTATCAAGCAGCTCCTCCTTACAAGACTTTCAAAGTCGTCAGATCACTGTACTGTTCACACTACAAAACTTGCTGTCTTGTAATTGGGACTCTTGAAGTCGTTGTGGTTTTCACACTATATGACTGACCGGTGACGGGGGGTCACACACTACAAGATCTTTCACCAGGAGGAATCTTCAATGAGGTCTCCAAACTACATTTTGTCACAAAAACAGGCGCTAAAATACGGTAAATGATGTGATACCATTGGCGAGACACATGCAAACGATTTGCCTCTAATCTGGGGCTTTTGCCTGGGAGCTCCAAAACTGTCGGGGAGCGGAAAATCAGGGCTAAAGTCGTGTAGTGTGAACTAGGCATAAGGAGCAGACAGACAAAAGAATAAACTAAAAACTGCTCTGTGTTGAAACGGTGATTCACTGACAATAAAAGGATGATGGATTGGAGCTACCAAGCTCACTGCTCACCTTCCCGCTGTTTTTCGGTGCGATGAGGAAAGTCAGGATCCTGTCGACCAGATCTGAGTGGGTTCCTTTCTTCTCCAAATCCAAAACACCACAGACAACCTTTAGTTTGGTGTTGGTAAAATTTGAATTCCTGCAATCGAAAACAAAGAAAAGACGCTGCTTATCAGTTTGAGACAGCACTTCACCATCGTCGTCTTTTCACCTCTGAGAGCCTCTGCAATCAGATGCCATTAACTATCTTTATCTTTAGGAACAAGAAAACTAAAATCACTTCTCTGATTCCACATGATGCATGAGGAGGAAAAATGTCTCTGCCCAGAAACTTACTTGAGAAGTTTTTCTCGTTTTTTGGTGTACTGTTCGCTGTCCGCGTCAAAAGGAAAGCCGTTAAACAGACGCAAGTTCTTCTTTAATGTGGCCATCTGATGAAAAATAAAATTGATGTCATAAAAGTTATTCTTCTGTTTCACTGCAAATGTGTATATTTGTAGTAATTTTGTCTACAGCAGAGGTAGTAACTCAACCATGATTACACCAAAATTTTTAAAAAAAAGACTAGAGTAATAACCTACCAATCTGAAATACAGTACAAATTTTTCCCACTGTGCATTCATATAAAGTTGTGAAGGGTAAAGTGTCTCTTCCCTGATGATCTCAGTAATAAATTATGTAATAAATGACAGACTCAACCACTAAACTTCACTCCCATTGACTGAACCCGTCTCTGTCTCCATGTTGGTTCATCATAAATCATCCAGATGTTTGTACCTTTCCCGGTCTGTCGAACAAAATGGCGTGCAGAGGTTTAAGGTCAGCTTGCTTCATCTTGGTGATGTGGTGACCGGTGCGTGGAATGTCTCCTAATTTATCGCCGCTACCTGAAAATATGGGATATAAACAAGCCGACAGTTTTCATTCATATCGGCATATTCCTGGAAAGCTCAGCTTTCAATTACAAATATTCATATCCAGCTATCTAATGCTTAAAAAGACACAAAAATCAAAGTCACATCATCATAGTTAGATATTTACCATCTCCAATCTTGAGCTTCTCCATTTGCTTTGGTGCCTGAAAATCGAGCCTCTCGACTGTCTTCTTTGCCCGCTTGCCCTCAATGATTTCACCTGTAACAGCAACAACAGAATGAGGATAACGACATGAGGTGCGATAATGCGATAACATTGTTCAATATTGCGATGACAATATGACTTACGATAAATAAACAAATATTGAAGAGTGCATGTTAGCTATAAATATACATATATTTTAAATATAACTAGGCTAAATGTTGTTTCTAGAGCAGCAACAGTAATGTTTACAACAGCAAAGTCACTATATAAACTCATTAATATCTCACTGGAAACAATCTAAAATGTTAATAAAATAAATCATATCCTGACATGAAAATACTGAGTGAAGCTTAGAAAGACTGAAAAACACAGACATCAGTCAGTACCAGTCATTCCTCCTGTCCTCAACCCTCTGTTGATGTGAACCTCTGCAGGTAGTAGGGATGTCACGAGAACCGATACTACGTGCCAAAATTCTAAAAATGCGACGGTCTTCGAATAATCCTCATTCTGGTAATGTGACATCCCTAGATATTACATGTCTCACCACTAGAGACAGCTTTCATCAGTGTCAGGTGTTACTTTAGTTTCTGACTAGAAGACTGAGCAGAGGGAGTAAACCATCTCCTTTACTTTACCAGATATTTTGGAGCTGCTTTTGTTCAAACTCGACTGGTCTTCCTGTGACGTCTCCTGCTGGTCCTCCACTTCTTCCTCTGACACCGCAGAGCTGTCCATCGCTTCCTCCGCCACGTCACTCATATTTGTACGGCCTCAGACTGTCCAAGTATCAATTTATCCTAACAGGAGAAAATATATACATGTTTATATCACCGTAACCCCTCCATGCTGGTCTGGTAATTATTGCATTTTACATACACGATCATGAATACAAAGTCAAATAATACTGCCTTCAGTGTTCATGCAGTCTTGTATCTAGATAATAAATTAAGAACAACAACACTGATCTTGCATGCACATAAATAAATCATAATATATGTAAATTAAATGTTATACTATTTAGATTTATGGATCTGTTTCCTTTCGTTGAAAAAATATCCCCACACACTTGAATGTGAGGTGCATCCCAGTACCTGTCACAATGCTACAGTGTGCCTTGGAACTAAAGAATATTTGTCATAAATTACAGAAGTACTGGTCTGAAATATTATGTGAAATGGAAAAGTTATTAAAGACTCATTCAGTCCTGTGAAGGGTCCATTGCATGGGTGGATAAAGTACAAAATGCAAGTCTCCCTCAAAAATAATCCAAGACACACTGTAGTGTTTGAACAAAATTAAAATGCATTTATTTTACATGGCAATAATTGTTTAAAATGACAAAATATTTTTTAAATAATTAAATTAAAATGCCTTTATTTTACTTGGCAATGATTGTTTAAAATGTTTTTTTGTCATTTTAAACAATTAGTGCCATGTAAAATAATTAATTTCACATACCATTTCAAACCAGTACTTCTGTAATTTCTGACAAATATTATTATTATATTTTACATGGCAATAATTGTTTAAAATGACAAAAAAAAACATTTTAAACAATTATTGCCATGTAAAATAAAGGCATTTTAATTTTGTTCAAACACCACAGTGTGCCTTGGATTATTTGAGTCCTTATCAAATATATTTTCCATTTCAGATAATATTTCAGACCAGTACTTCTGTAATATTAAAAATAATCTTTATTTAATGTAGTTTAAGTGTATTAGATGTATGCCGAACAGTAACTTGGCTTCTAATAATTCGTTATGTTAAAAAATTAAACATTATGAACTCACGTTTTTAACAAATAGGAGCTTTTGTTCATAAAAACGACAGAATTTCCAACGGAGTCTGGCACTATAGACAGACGTTTGACGAGTTCGACCCGTGAATTCACACACAATAAGCTGAGTCTTCTCTTGAATTCAATCACAACTTGTGTCTGGAAGTTAAAAGACTTGTCATGGAGCTTTATCAGTTTCTTGGGAATCATTCGGCTAACTATTTTATATTACACTGATGCTGTTTTGTGTCTTAATTCCCGTCACAATAAACACATGTGCGGATTTGGCGCGCTGTAACTTTACAGTAAAGCCTTGCAAACTTAATAGCTATTGTGGGTTAATTAGCTCTCTAAATGGCTCAGAGGGGAAATAATCACAACTAATACATTCTCCTCTTCACCACCCTGGTGTTTGGTGCTATTAGTAAACTATTATTAACTATTACTATATAAAAAACACCTTAAACCTTTGCTAGTTCATGCAGCTATCTGCTAACACTGACACTAGCTATCATCACGTTAATGTTACACAAGTGAGAGAGAAATAACCATTAAATAACGATTTAACGATGCAACAAACTCCGTATGCATGTGGCCAAATGTCAAAACTCTCACGGTGTAGCTGAGGAAGCCGTGAGAAGTTTACCTTGTTGTTGTGAAGCTGCAGAAGGCTGCAGGATGCTTCGTCTCATGCGTCAGTTTCTAGATTTTAATTTCATGATGGCGGTTTCTCTGAGGGGGGCGGGGGTTACTGCGGTGGTCGCTCCTCTGATTGGACTAAAGGGTTGATGACGTTTTTACTTCTTCGTGTTGTTATTGGCAGATCCAACACGGTGATGTTGCACTATTGCCCCCTTCTGTCTTATTTCAAATTTAAAGTCTTACGTTATATGTATTTGTAT
>CAKALG010000158.1:0-15247 GCA_916700815.1 Helicolenus hilgendorfi | reverse complement strand
CTCGCCCAGACAGCGAGGCAGTATCCTCCCTGGCTACAACAGGCTGGTGCTCAGTCAGGCCCCTGATGTCACAAGCTGCTGGCTCTCTGAAAAAGACACCAGGGGGACAATGCAGTGTTTTGTGGAAAAGCACAATGCGTTAAGGCATCGATGATGGAAGGAGGAACAGGACAGTATATAGAAAGAAAGGAGAGCGCCAAGAAGTGGAGAAAGGAGGGGGCAACAAAAGGGCGAGGAGGACACATAAAACACCAAAGCAACAGAGAAAAAAGTGAGGAGCTGGACAGAAGTCTTTCAGCGTGTGAACAGTCTTGAAGTGGCGCAACTCAAATTTCACTTTTGAGACATCCTTCATGACAATGTCGCAAGGTTTTGGCTCACAATAATGTATAGCAGGAGGATCCCCCTGTGTTGAAATATTGCCAAATAGTTGCTGTCCAACATCCAGACTGCTGCACCAAAGCTGCTTAGTCATCACTGTATCATGGAGTAAAGGACAGCACAACAGATGACCCTCTCCACATGAGGCTGACAGATCTGATGAGTAATCTGCCTGACCAGCAATATAGATCCACCCTGTGAGTCGCCAATTAAATTGAGCTATACTCGCCCAATTTGTTATGTCAGCATAAACGGTAAACAATCTTGCATTTATATAGCGCTTTTCTAGTTTTCCGACCACTCAAAGCGCTTTACACTACATGTCTGAATTCACCCATTCACACACACATTCCTACACTGATGGCAGAGGCTGCTAAGGTGCCAACTTTGCCCATCAGGATTTAATCTAAATACTCATTCACACACCGATGGCTATGCTGGAGCAGTTGGGAATCGAACCGCCGACCTTCCGACTGGTGGACAACCTGCTCTGCCCTGAGCATCAAACGCCCCATCCCATACCAGTGGCATCTTTAATTGGTATGCAGAATACAAGGGTGGACTGGAGGTCAGGGATTATCCTGTAAAGTGATAGGTTGTAAACCCATCAAAAGCTATGTGTTGTGGCATCATTCATTCATTAATTCATTCATTCTCACTGTGCAATATCATTTTCCACTTGTGCAATTTTGTTAAGAGTCTGTTTATTGACAATACTGTATATACTGCTCCTATTTTTATACTTCCTTCTATTTAAATGGTTCATATTTTGTTACCCTTTGTTTAGCTCTTTTTTACTGTGTTAGCTGATGCATCTTGTTTTTTGCACTATCCCCTTTGCTGCTGTTCACTGCACATTTCCCCACTGCAGGACTAATAAAGGAATATCTTATCTTATCTTATTGTATGTAATCTGAATCAAGGTTTAACCTACATATCAGTTGATTTATCTATGCTATCTCTGCTGTTGTTATCTGAACCCAGTCTCCAGATATGACAAAACAGACTTTACCTTTATTTGTTTTGACACGCAGGCAATTATGCATATGAACAACTGGCTTTACCTGCAATGACTATACCTGTTAAACCAACCCTATGACCTAACTCTTAGCTAGCATTTCCTGGAAAATGCTGAACTCAAACCGCCTAGGCTATACGTGACACATGAGTGACATTCACATGATATACTCACCTAATTTCATTAAGGAGGCCAGCAGCACCCATAGTGAGACCTCAAAGGGGACGTGTATGTGATGGTAGTCGAGGGCGAGCACAGGGAAAGCCTTCTTAGTGATGTTGTGTTTTTCGTTCGTGGAGATTTTATGGTTGTCCAAATCCTCCTGCTGGCTGGTATCCGGAGAGCTGGCAGCTCCGAGAGGAAACACAGAGCCCTCCAGTAACACCAACACCAGCAGCAGGAGCAGACCTCGCTCCGGTATACTACTCATACTACTACCTGTCCTTGAAGAAGGCATGATGTTGAACAAAAAAGGGCAATTTAATGTGGAGAATAGTTGGTAAAAACTCTGCTTCAAGAAACTTGTAGCCAGGTAAACAGACGCACCGACGCACAGGCCGAGGGAGGAAAGCAGGAAACGACAAAATGCGTAAAAGAGTTTCCTTTTTTACAGACAACAAGTATGCTGTTAACAAGCAGCAGTGTTTCACAAGTTTCTGTGTCAGTGACTATCAATGTCCTCCTCGGTGAAAGATGTCATTGTTGATGCTTGAGACACTGCCTGCATCCCCCTCCACACCTCTTCTGTTCTCCCCTCCGACGGATAAAACACAGGTCCGTGAAGAAGCAGCCGCGGTGCTCAGAGACTGACCTTGAAGAGAAGATACTATGTTGCAACATTGCATTCTGCCGTGCATTCTATATGTGGCAACTTTTTGATAATAATGTCTCCGTGTGATGCGGCAATCCACACCGTGTCTCCCAGGAGAGGACAAGACCTTGGTCCTTGTTCTGGGTGGCTCTCAGCCCAGAGGGAGGATGATGAAGGAGGAGGACTTTCTCTCCGCCCCGGCTTTAAGAGGCTTGTCCCGGGTTTGCTGTCAAAGCCAAAGAGGTGACTGCTCTTCTTGTCTGCGGAGGTTGTTTAGCTTCATACAACCTTCAAAACGCACACCCTTTCGCGGAGGTTTGGTAGGATGATGGGAGGAGGAGGAGGAGAAGGAGGAGGAGTAGAGTGAAAGGGGTGGGGGACTATAGTGACACCTATAGGAATGGAGGGTTAAAGTGGTAGTAGTAGTAGGCAGTATGTTTTTGGCATTAAGGCAAAAAATTCCATAACGACCTTTCAGCATATTGTAATTCAAGTGTTCTGAGAGAAAACAGCTCGTTTCAAATGTAGAGTTTAAAAATAAGGGGCTATGTGTATTTCCTTGTGGATTGAGCATTTTGATACTTTCACAGCATTTATATTGGACTTAAACCTGCTTTATAACAAAAAAAACATGAAAATCTCACTTTTTTTTAATAATATGGGAAGTGTTCTGAGAGATAACTAGACTTCTGCACCTCCTCATGTCTCTGTTTTCAGGCTTTAGAAAATCTAGCTTGTGATGGGAGACTTTGGCCAATCACAGATCATTTCAGAGAGAGAGAGCATTCCTATTGGCTGTGCTATGGCTGGTGGGCGGTGCTTGGTATTTCCTGAACAGATCTTCACCGGTTTCCGGGTCACAAATTGTCTCATTTTACAGCCAAACAGTACACTACAAGATGTTTTTGAGAACATTTTACGCGAAAAATAGGCATTACAGTAACAGAATATTGATTCATATTTGCTCAGCGCTGCCTAGTTTGACAGTTTATGAGTTGGCGAGTGATTGACAGCTGGGGGACTATAGTGACACCTATAGGAATGGAGGGTTAAAGTGGTAGGAATGGAGGGTTAAAGTAGGTAGTATATTTTTGGCATCATTAAGGCAAAATTTCCATAATAACCTTTTTGTAATTTAAGGGTCCCATATTATGCTCATTTTTCAGGTTCATACTTGTATTTAGTGTTTCTACTAGAACATGTTTACATGCTCTAATGTAAAAAACTTTATTTTCCTCATGATGTCGGCCTGAATGTGCCTGTAGTTATCCTCAACGCTCCGTTTTAGCGCATTTCGACGGAATTGCAACAGAATTGCGTTGCTAGGGGAGGTGTCCCACATTGTCCCACACAAACATACCCTTTGTCCCACATTTGGTTTGTTTGGATCTGGTCATCCTAACACTTAGGCTACGATTGATGCCCACTGTCATCCAGCCAGCCCTGATCACATGAATATAACCATGGAAGTGAGCCTTTGTCTTAATCTCAGATGATGGAAATTATGCCCGAGGACACCAGATCGCTCCATGATCTGAATACTTATTAAGCGTGACGTAACCAGGCATTTTAAGCAGTGATATTCAAACTGGCTGTCTGAGGTGTGGGGGTGCATACATTTGCAGAAATTGACTTTAGCTGGAATATCAAACTGGCTATAAATGTCCTCTCAGGACATTATATTTGCCTAAGAGGTCAGTTTCAATTAGCAACCAGGGCTCAGAGAGCAGGTTCAATATATTCCTCAAAGACACTTAAGTAGAGCGCACACACACATGCTATACTGAACCAAGATTATATTAAAAGATAATCTACAAAAGAAAGCAATACTAATTAGTTTACTGTTTACTGTTTGTTTTTTGTTCCTAGGAAACTACTTGCATTCCAAATTACGAATCAACATACCCGTGAATTTCCAAGCAAGTTGCGTGTGTTGAAGTGATAATACAGGTTTATCAAACAAGTAATGCTGACCCCGTGCCAGCACAAGGGCAACCCTAAGTGTATAAAGTGGAGTTGTTAGAACTTGATTAAGTGAATGGTAAATGGACTTGCATTTATATAGCACTTTTCTTGTCTTCCGACCACTCAAAATTCTTAGTGTTTGGGTGTTTTAAAGAAAATGAATCCATGAAGTCATTTTTTAAGCAAATATGCCCAACAATTTCTGGTTACAGTTTCTCAAATATGAGATTTGAAATTTCTTTGGGTTTTGGATCAACTGTAAGCACCGTGAGTTGCAGGTCTTAGGATCATCTTTTGCACAGCTAGTTCTGATATTTAATAATCCAAACAGCCCATTTGTCTCTACTATGATCGAACATTAAACTACAGTAATAACTGTTGAAAAGTGTTTCGAGCTATCTATTCTAAACTGCCTCGAGTCCCCGACAATTAGGCCAATAAAGAGCCATATGGACTGATTATAGTTTAGTGCTCAAATAGCTGCTTTCTGGACTTTTAGAGAAGAGGTTGGTCAGGCAAGACAAAACTAGGGACTGAGGAAAAACTGCTACAAAAAGATGGATTAGATAATGTCTAGTCTCTCAGAATGATCCGGGGGGGAACATTAATAAGGTATGGTCAGTGTTGATAACAGTGTCCTGCACAGCACACATACATTTAAACACCGCCACACAGTTCAGGCGACAAACTGTCTGTGCCGTTAGTCATTTCTGTATCTGTCTATGTCTTTATCACTCTTTATGACTGTAAGGTGTTTTATGTTTTACAGCCTCCTATTGCTGTTGGGTCAAATAGTTTCCACCACACTAAGATAAGCCCTCTGCATTGTGATCAGGGGAAACGACCAATACTGCTAAGTCCTGCAGTGGGTGTAGACAGCCATGGGCCTCCCCTGATAGACAAGTCCTGATTTCATTTTATATTCTTACTGTAAACAGTATATGCTACATCATGATCTTCACTTCGCAACTTCACTGTAATCAAACTTCACAAAAAGAAAGCAAAATGTGTCTCTAATGATTTAATACTTGCTACTGATTTTCTTCGTATTTTAGCAGAGGTGTGGGCTCGAGTCACATGACTTGGACTCGAGTCAGACTTGAGGCACAAGCTTGATGACTTTAGACTTGATTTGACAAATTAAAAAAGACTTGCACCTAGACTTTCATTTTAAAACCAATGACTCGTGACTCCACGTGGACTTAAGCCTTTTGACTTGAAAATACCTTCCCCCAAGCACAAAGCCTAAAATGTATGTTATTCAATAAGTTTAACAATCTTGTTTTAACAAATAAATACAACTTGGTCCCACCTCTGCTTTTTAGCACTGTCTCACCACAATTTCCAATTTTCACAGAAGACATTTTGACATGTCACAGTTGGAAATGTACAGTGTAAAGTGTCTTTGAACTTTTGTTCTTGTTCCTGTGTACTCAGCAAATAACAAGTACAGTATACACTTCAACACTTTCCGTTTAGGCTGGCTAAGTTAGCCATTTTGCTGAGCAACAGAAATAAAGTGAGGGGAGCTGAGGATACTGAACTGGTGGTAAGAGTTACAGCATGCCTCAGGTTTCGGTACGTGTCTTATCTGAGATTTATCACAATGCCTCTACATCTGCAGGATCAGCAGCAGTTTGTACTGGTTATTTGTACGTGCCTCACTTTTATCTTGCCAGTTTATTATTGTGTATGTTTTAGTGTATGTTTTTTGTGCTGGTGTCTCTTACTCTTTTTCAGATAATCTCATAAATGTGTAAATGTTTCTTCCTTTCTCTCACATGAGGATGCAGAACAACTATTCCAGAGTTGCTTTCTCTTTAATTTCAGTCTATTTATATGCAGGGTTACTGCTGTACTTATCTCTATCACACCGTAGCTTTGCAACAGAACGTGTATACCATACCAAGCATGACTTTACAAAACAATTTGTAAATGAACCCCATACAAACAGGTTATAACCCCAGTAGAGTCCATGTTGGAACATATGGATAACCGCACTCTCCTTCAGCTCTGCTGTGGTAAGGTTGTAATGCCAAGAGCTTTGCTGCAAAAACCCAGATTTCTACAACATTATTCCAAACATCATCAGAAACCCTGGAGAGAAAAAATAGGAGGCATGGTGCTGTGGTTAGGGGATATGAGGGACAGAACTAAACACATCATATTTATGCTCAGACTACTTATAGCAAAATAGAATTTGTGCTTCAAGGCCACATGAAGCAGAAGCTCTATGGGTTCAATGCTGCAGTCAAGGCCACTCAGCACCCTAGAGCTGAAGCCTGACGTTCAGATTTCATCAAAGATAAATGGTACTCTACCAAAATATATCTCCAGCCTGAAGAAAAATGAGTTGTGTGTTGAAAGCTTTGTCCAAGACCGGGCAAAAACAATTTTATTGAACCCTAGTGACCAAGCCTGCAGCACAAAGCTTATTTGTTTGGGTTTTGGGAGGCTTTCTTTCATAATACTGAAGCCAAAGAAAGTCCACTCGGTGATAGAAGTCTGAACTGTGCAATTATACAATTTCAGATCATAAAACTCTACCAGCTCACCCTGACCCCAAAACAGGTTTTTATGTTCGCTTTGAAGTTTCTATTTCCTGCCTTTATCTGCATGGAGTTAGTCACTGTGTCTTCACCCACAAACCACGCAATGTGGAACAAAACAAGTCAATTATTGCCAGGCAGTATTTGAACCTACAGGGAAAAAAAGCTGGCAATAATTTTTACAATTTCCATTGGATTAAAAAACAAGGCAATTGGCAGGCTATGTTGTGTTTTTCTTTGTTTGTCTTTATGTTTTGTTTCATTTGGAAAAAGTGACTCTAATATTAAAACCCTGTAGAGTGCACAGAATCACATTTATTCAAAGAAACACAACACAAACAGGTAACATAAATGGGAGCTTAAATCCTGCTTTCCATACACATGCTGGTTACCAAGGGTCAGATTAAATTAATAAATCATACACCAAATTTAGAGTTTATGTGCTAACTGCCTTTTTTTTCAGTCCACTGCTTAGAGAGATGTATTCCTGGCTCATCAGAGGCTCCGGTGCTGTCAGCTCCTGGTTGATGATGACCCAGCAGGAATCCACCTGGTAGCCTATAAGCTCTGTAAATGATGACGAGCTCTGACAGCATGTCTGTCAGTGGCGACAGACGCAAAATATTTTGACCGTTTAAACACACTCTTAGCACGCTGTGGCAGAGGTGGTTATTTGAGGATTCGCCGGGCAAACAGTCACTTCTGACACAGCATCTGAATAATGTCCAGCTCTCTCTCATCATATTGTTGCAAACCTCTCCACCCCCATTTCCTCTCAGCCAATGCAAATATCACTGCTCTAACTAATGTCAGATAACATCATGCTTAATAAGCATACAATAGCTCCTGCAGACCGCTGCTGTCCGTAGGGTATAATTTCCATTGTCTTAGACAAAGGGATATTTTCACAATTATGGCCATGTGGCCATGGCACGCTAAGGGACACTGATCCACATAATGTCTCTGTTGTAGTCTGGTGGCTGCTCGGAATGGACATGACCAGTGAAATGTTAATGTTTTCAGCAGCTTACTGTAGCTGACAGCATGCTGTGTAGGCAATTCGAGTTATCATAGTGTAGAGCATGGAGAAATGACACATACTGGAGGTCTTTTCTTCGCTTAAAATATGTGTGTGCAGATAAGTGCGGTCCAATCTGTTAACTGCAAGAGTAACACTGTTACTGTGAGTAAGTCTGTTTACAGGTCTTGAAGGGTACTATTTACATATGCGAAAAAGGTTATCTAAAGCCTTTTTTTTCCCAGATAAACTCAAGTGATGTCACTTGAGTCAGCATCAGTGACCTCTGTTACCCACTGCTCATCTCTGCTTGAGGCTAGTGGCTCGAGGCTATTAGGCACATATTCTGTATATAAGTGGACGTAGTCACTCATTGAAGGAATTAAAGAATTTTGGGGTGGGAATATTGAATCTCAAGAATTTATTTAGCATTGAGGAAGAAAAATATAAAGAGTAATCAGGCCCACACACCAGCATAGTAGATGGTGGTAATGCACCTTTAACATCAGATGCCACCCGCCATTAAACAAAACGAAGAAGAAGACGTCACCCATTGGTTGGTAGACTGCCGTTTTGAAGCCTTGAGTTCATTATTTTAGCCATCGGCATCTGTTTTTTTGCAACCAGAAGTGAGCTAAGTACAACCGAACGCTGACTAAAGACATTTTTAGGTGACTAAAAATGTTACAATTAACTTTGATGAACTGAAAACACACTGTGAAAAGGCCCAAAAGCATACCCTGCTATGTGGTCTATTTGATTGTATATAGAACCATATTTTACTAAATGAACAGCATGCTGTATTGAAGAAGACTTGAAACTAGCGATTGAGACCATAAACTCATGTTTACAATGTTTACTGAGGTAATAAATCAAGTGAGTAGTAGGGTTATTTTCTCATAAACTTCTATACAATCAGACTTCTTTTTGCAACCAGAGGAGTTACCCCCTGCTGGCTGTTAGAAATAATGCAAGTTCAAGGCACTTTTATATTGGCTTCACATTTAGACCCAGAGGAAGTCCTCTGATTAGCCGCTACTAGCATAACAAACCGAAATCTCTGACCAAACTGTCTGCACTCAAGCTGCATTGTGGGTAATGTAGGCGCCAGGTTTTGACAAGGAAGAAGGGTGTGTGTAATTAAAAAGAACATTGATCCAGATCCCATTGTGAGTCCGACAGTATTATATGAGTGAATTACTAAATTGGTGGAGTACTCTTATAACTATGAAATGTGAGTTGGGTTGTTTCGCTCTTGCTCTTCCTCTTCAATCAATGTTTCTTCCTGTCCTTGGCTCAAACGGAAGATAAAGATGGAGAAATGCATTGTGAAATTGACGGATTAGGGCAACAATTGATTAGAAATAAGGACATTTGGCAAACAAATAAGGAAGTTACAAAACCATGCAAATGAATGTGGTTGGTGTGATATCATGGTTACTCTGTGTTAATTTGTGATGGCTTAACACCCACTGCCTCTCCACTGCAGCATGATGAGATTCAATAATTAAATGGCAAGCATCCCTCCTTCCTCTCATCTCCTTCCTCTATTTCTCCTTCTCGTCCTCTTGTCTCCTATTAGTGACACCTTCCTGAATGCAGGACATTTTTTACCTTAAAAAAAAACCCTGACTCACTCCAACTGTCTCGTGATGATGCAGCATCACCTCCCAAAGTCAACTAGATGTCATTGCTTGCAATTGTGAAAATGTGCACGTACGGCTCTCTGCCTGAAGGTGGTGCCAGCAGTCTGGAAATATAAAATGACACAGCATGCAGGTCAAACCAAGGAAACGTGGAGGTAGAAAGTAAGGTAAAAAAAGGGGAAATTGTCATCATGGATTTGGAAAATTATGTTGCCATAAACTGAGTTTGAACTCACTAAAATGTCTGTCAACAAGGTCCAGACACAAAAACACACAGAGGCAAAATACACATCTGTCTGAAATAGCTGTCATTGTCTATCGCGGTGGTTTAAAGTAATGACTTCAACTCCTTGAGTGAGGACAGACTTGAGTCCCTGAGCAAAGATGCACATAATATCCGAGCAGTGTAAATCAAATTCAGATGGGAGCCATGTGGCCTTATACCCAAAATGAAACATCACATGTTGTTTTCCTCTCACACACACACACACTGTTTTAATAAAAGTCTGTTCCAGAGCATCAGAGTCAGACTTTGCTCTGCGCTGTCAGGTCGAGGTTGCCAAGGTGTTCTTCTCTTTGTGTTCCAGGCAGACCTTTTGGCTCCGGGGGCGAACCATAACTCTTACCTCATTACTATGAAAAGGTGCGCTCGCTCAGCGATTCTGCCCAGGTCACATCTGGCACCACCCTGAATAGACGAGAGAGAGGGGGCGGAGGGAAAACACTTTGAACTTCAAAGCAGGCGGTTAAATTTGCTTGCAGGTATTTCACTGTATACACACATGGTATTGTATTCAGCATAGATTGAGCACTTGAGAGGTGAGACATCTCACATGTCGCCAATTAATATTTTAACTCTCTGCAAAATTTAGAGCACACTGGAACACTGCATTATCTTAGTGGATATGTATTATTGTAGCCAGCGAATTTGTTTTATGCCACAATTTGTCAGTTTTTGACTTAACCTGTAGAGGGCCCTATTAAATCCAAAGTGATATTTGCTGGTGAACATCTGCTAGAGTTATGACTTCATCCACAAGGCCGAGGATGAGACAACGAATGGCTTACCTCAGGTTGCACCAGCCAAGGCCAGCTGTGATATGTGCCGTATATCAGTACCTATACAAAGACATAAAAAGAGCATCAATTCTCTCTCTTTTATCCAAATACATGCACATATTGGGCATTATCTGCTGCTATCTTCACACTTCACAGATCCACTCTCCACCCACAAACACACACACACATTACACCACTCACAAAAGTTGTTGGCGTTGAACAATGTTCTGACTCAGCCTCTCGCAATCTACAAGCGTGAACACAAATCATGCTCTCAGCTAGGTGCAGCCAGCCAGGAGGAGATGTTCCAGCATGTACCTTGACATGGCGGCTCTGTAATTCACCACCACAGTATTCATGTATAATTTACCACCGCAAGAAATTCCTCTTCCGTGTATTATTAAACGGAATAACCCGTCATTTGGACTCGTGTGGCACCCTTTTCACTGTGCAATTACTTCCACACACAGCGCCGAGAGTTGGTGAATAGTGAAAAGGACACTAATAGTCGGATGTTATAATGTGTGAGGTCTCACTTTAGAAACAAAATGGAGTGAATTTAGCTTATAAATGCATAAAGGCTGTGTTATACTGCTTTTTATATGGTTGTTATATGGCTGTATTTTGACTTTATCTAATTACTGTATTTGTTTATGTAGATATAATTGGTAATTTGGAAATCTGCATTTATAGACAGATTTTGCAGTTCAAATTAGATTTAAAAACAGTTATTAGGTACAAAATGAATACAGATCACAGGCTGTGGATTGTGCTAAGAAAGTGAATTCCCCTCAATAAACACATATATGAACAATAAATCTTAGTTATAGAAACAATGCAAAATACCACATACTGTCAGTATTCACTCTCCTTCTATCTCTGTTTTGGTCTCCACTAATTCCTTAGAGAAATATCTAGATTGAGTAGCTGAATGCTCAACTATGTTCACCAGCTATGCTTACCTTGTCTGTTACTGGTCAGGTAGCGTATATCATGGTTTTAGCAGAGATTATATATTATTTTACATGATTTTTGCAGTAAACAGCTGCTTTCTGCTGAAAATGACATTGATGAGAGTGGTGGGAGTGAACCCATAGACTGTATATAAGAAGTGGACGTAGTCACCATGACGTCACCCATTTGTTTTTTTGTTTTTTTGCCGACGCCATCTTGTTTATTGCAACCAGAAGTGACACGAAACGGTGGAGCTAAGTACAACCGAACGCTAAATAACACATTTTTAGGTGACCAAAATGTTATGATTAACTTTCATGAACTGAAAACACACTTTGAAAGGATTAAAGTTGTAAGATGAAAACACGGACAATCCCAGACCGGACAACACCGTGGAAACGACCTGTCAATCTCAAGGTAGCCACACCCTAAAGCATCCCCTGCTTTATGGTCTATTTGACTCTAAATGGGACCATAATTTACTAAATGAACATCATGCTGTATTGAAGAAGACTTGAAACTAGTGATTGAGACCAAAAACTAACACTGAGGTAATAAATCAAGTGAGAAGTAGACTCATTTTCTTATAGACTTCTATACAATCAGACTTCTTTTTGCAACCAGAGGAGTCGCCCCCTGCTGGCTATTAGAAATAATGCAAGTTTAAGGCACTTACTTACTTTTCTTCACTTTTTCAGACCTGGAGGTAGCCCACTGGGTGAACACTGAACCAAAAGTTGTGGGTCAGAAAACCCAAATAATGAGTTGAAAAATGCTAGACTGTTCAGTAAAGCTGTGGAGAACTGCAGTCAGGTGATAATTCTTGATTTGATTGTCAAAATAGTGACTTTATCCATTGTTATTACAAAAATATTGATCATTGCAGCTTTAAAGGAATTTAATTAAATATAGTATATATATTTTTTATTGTTAGGATAATATTATTTAAACCCTTTAAGGAATCATCCTTGAAGTAATTGTATTTTGACTTTTTATTTTGTTTCTTTTGCTTAAGTCAAAGTCATTTATATCACCAGGCACATGTGTCTGTGCACAATTTATAGTTAGATAACGTTAACCAGCAGTGTTATGTCTTGGCTTCAGTCTGTTCCCAGCGGTATTTAGTTTTTGATGTGCCAAACACGAGACACTTTCTGATTGGGCTATGAGGCTGTAATTTCCACAGAGATGAGAATTATCTCTGGCTGAATGTGTGTGTGTCTTACCCACACACAAACGGTCTCGGGTCACATGTGTAGTGATACCGTGCATCTCTTTCTAAACACTGCTACTCTTAAGTAAACTGTCATTTACTTTTGCTTTGCTAAATATGTCACCACGCTCTGTCAACCTCTCTAATCAGTGCAGCAGTTCTCAGTTTTAGACCCATAACCGCTGCCACTGTGTCAGCTCAGGGTGACGAGTCAATTCCAGAGTTCACTGCCACTGTGCCTCGTAGTGAAACCACATGAGAGAGACACAGTGACCACTGGGTCTATAAAGAGAGCAGCCTGTCGCAGAGAAAGAACCACTAAACTCTGTCTTCACCCCATTTTCAGCTCAGGAAAGACAAAAATAAAAGTCCTCATAAAATATGCAGGGCACTATTTCTGGTAGACAGCACGTTTATTCTAAAGGGAGCTATGGGACCTATTGGGGCATGCCTTAAACTGGTTTATGGACTCATTGTTACAGCGTGGTGACTTGTTTTATGAGTGAGAGCGTAACCCTGTAAACGTACAGTATATAGTACATGGACAGAGGCAGGAAGAGCGAGCGAGCAGAGGAGCGCAGAGGCCACATCCTTCCTGGCACTCACTGTATCTCTGTCCACCATACTGTACATCGGAATTATACTTCCGGAGTAGGAATTCTGTGGGAGTATAGCCACACAGCATTAATGTAGCCTATGCACATTTTCAGAGCTCTGAAAAGGTGAGCTGGGACAAGAACGGGTAACTCGATAAACAGCATTACTTGTTTAAATGAAGTCAAGGTGATGTCATTGTACAGCAGATACAAACTTTACTCACCTGAAACACAGATAATCAAATCGTCTCTCGCAAGAGGTTGTTGTTTTGTAATGTTAATGTAATAAGTGAAGTTTAAGTGAAGACTGGAGTGTAAGTCATTAACTCCTTACCTGAACTGGATGATCAAAAGAATAGTAGTGAAAGAAATATTGAGACATTTAAATTGAGCAAAAAAGTAGCAAAACCACAAAGGAAAAATACATGAAAAAGTCACACATTCAAAATTATATTTAAATAAAAGTGCAGAAGTATTGTGTAGAGCACAATACCACCCAAATGTACTGAGTAGTAAAAGTATTAAAGTACTCATTACGCAGGTTGGCCCCTGTGAGAGTGCTATATTATTATATGATAATTCTACTGATAATGGCTGATGCTTTAACATGTAAGCAGCATTTTAATTATAGATTTAAAGTCCCATAAACATAACGTAAAACACATCAACACTTAAATTAGTTTTTATAAAGAATTGTGACCAAGATATTAACATTTTACAGTTGCAGAAAAATAATCTTCAGCGCCCTGTGGTGGACAAACTTTGTACATGTATAATGCAAAATTAATGCTGTACCGGTCAAGTCGGAGCTGATTTCAACTATGTTTAAAATACCTGTATACCTATTGATTTTTATTTCAATGTGTCATAAGATCATATATGTATTGTTTGTAAAATTAATAAGAAAGTATCTATAGCTATCAGATAAATGCAGGGGTGTGAAAAGTACAATATTTATCTCTGAAATATTGTGAAGTAGAAGTCTAAAGTAAAATAAAATGGAAATAGAAGAAATAAAAGAAGAAGCAGACATACTTCATCGACCCTGAAGGGGATTCAGTGCCTTGCTCAAGGGCATCTCTCCAGCTACCAGTCCACACTCGGTAATTGGTCCATGCGGGGATTTTGAACTATAGCAACCCCTCCAGTTCCCCAGCCAAGCCCCCACGGACTGAGCTACTGCCGCCCCAAAAGTAAACTCGAGGAAGAACCTCAAAACATTACTTAAAGAGGCAATCCTTAAGATTCCAGTCCTGGTTGATTTAGAATTTCTATATAAGTGAAAATAATTGAATTGTGCTTAGAGTTTATCAGCCTGTAGTCTTTTTGTTGATACATGAGCATAGAAAAAACACATTTTCTATGTACATGAGCTTCAAGTTTTCAGAATTGTGTGCGTAGCTCCATTTTTGTGAGTATACAATGGAGAAAAACTGTAATTTCCCAGGAATGTCACCACAGACATCCATTTCATAATACTGCAAATATATAAATATTGCAATACTTTCATCAGTGGGCCATAGGCTCAACCACTGTCGTGTGACCTCCTTTCACTATAGATAGTAACCTAACAGACATTTCTTTCTATTGACATTTTTCGAGATTGCCACTTGAAGTACAGCGATTGAGTAAATATATTTAGTTACTTTCCACTACTACCAAAAAGAGTCTTCATGTGGGAGTTATTTTTGTATTAAGGTCAATGTAATTATGAAAAATCATGCAATACGTACACTGTAATTTCACTGCTATTAGGACTATATATACAATGCATATTAATCCATAATTGCACATCAAAGTGGGTCAAACAGGATGTGTGTTCACATTCATTTAATCTGTTATAATGAAAGTGTTCAGCTTGAGGCATACAGTATGTGTGCATGTGTATAGGTGCATAAAGTGCCTGCTTGCTTACTGTATGTTTGTCTTAAAGCACATATGCGTGCATGCGTGTGTCTTTGTCCATGTTCCTGCATGTGTGTTCACCCCCGCGGCCCTCGAGCGCTACAGAGAATGTCAAGAGGCTGTGGAGGCAGC